>JAEQBH010009587.1:0-67343 GCA_016808115.1 Tetrastigma voinierianum | reverse complement strand
TGTTATTTAATTCACATCAATAACATCAAAATTAACTCGCTGAGCTTATAATTCATTTCAATGGCTTACACACAATTATATTTTATATAATTTCCACATCATGTTAACACATTTAATTATATGCACAATATATTATTTCACACACCCAAGCCATTCAACAACTCATGCTATTATATAAAACATGTATATACTAACATAATTAACTCACATAAATCATGTTATTCAATTTACAACCAATAACACCAAAATTAGCCTCACATAGGCTAATTCTGAATCCAATCGTAAGTAATCCATTCAATCACCCCCAAAACACATTAACAATACATCGTGAACAGCTGAAACCCTTAGCCCATGACCGTTCTCACGGTCACATTCAGGGATCTTCTCACTCCTCGCTTCAAGACATTTTGAAAGACCACAAACACTACTAATTCAAGCCTCGTAATATCCTCAACCATCCACATGGTTCTTATCCAAGAATAACACAAGAAGAGCAGAAGACCCCTACCTCCGGAGTTGCTCCGACCCACCAACCTGTCCACGCGTGGCCCTCACTACAGAACAAACTTTACTTTTCGTCCGGCGAACCGCCTGCTCGACCACGGGAAATCTAGAGAGAAGTCACACCTTCTCTCTCTAGAATCTGGATCACAACCCCACTGCACGTTTTCTTCTTTCTTTTGGAGAAGAAAACTATTTTCTCTTTGTCTTATAATTACTTAAACTTTCAATTAATTCCATCTATGTCCTTCATCTTGATTTTCGATAATACGGCTTAATCTAAGCCATTCATCTCATCCAATCACAAATCATGTAACATGTGTCACATACATGTAGTAGGTGACCTTTGTCACATCATACGCCTCTCACAAGTCGTTTTACTTCGCATTCGTATTACCAGTGCCTCGGAAATGTAATTCCGATCGTCTCTAATCACAAAATCTCGACTCTGCAGCCGGATTCACATATATTTATCTCCAACTAGTGAAGTCCGCTTCTTACCATAGAGATCTGAAAATTTCTTGGGATTTTGATCAATTACCATTTTGCCATTTTTCAAAAAAAATTGATTTTCTCGGTTTCACACTTTCGGCCTATTGGTTAGTGGTTTCGTGAGGTCTTTGTTCCCAATGTTACATGTGCTTATTAGCCCGAATGGCTGAGTCGTAAAAGCCACCTTAGGGATTAGCACTAGCGATGTATCATTCATTCCTTCGAGTCTACCCGCTAAAGAAGGTCATTCAAATCGTACAAAGAGTCTCCTACCACATCCCATGTTTTTGAAAAACCCCGCATGAAAACAAATTTTTCCCAAAGCTTTAAAGGGTGCCATTAAAGAGAGCCATATCTCATCCTCGTGAAAGGTCATAAACACCCTATAGACCTTCCTTTAAGGCTCGGGAACAGCTATGGATGGCTCTGTCATCCCAGTTGTGACCTCCTTAAAAAGCTTCTGAAAATAGTCTTGAATCGTTTTAAACAGATCTCTTGATCGGTAATCCAAGCCCCATCTTTGTTTTTTTAGGCCCTCAACTCTGCTTCTCCAAAAGACGATACGCCATCACTATTCTCGATAAAGTATATAAAACCTAGGTGTGTCACCTGCCGCTGAATTTGCAAGCTCGATGCTTAGGAATACCATTCCACCCTCGATTGATTTCCTACACTGGGGAATGATCTGAGTCGGTCTTTAGGAGAATCGCCACGCCTGCATGGGGAAGCCTATCCCTCCAATTTGTAAGCAGAGTGCATGGTCATACGCAACGCATTTAAAATAGAGGAAGAAACTGTAGAGGACGAGAAAAGAGAAGATAACACAAGAGGCTTATTTTCTTGAATTCTACTTCATTATTCAAAAAGATGTGGCCTAATATATAGGCATTACAAACATAACATAAATGGAAACGTGCAAACATGTAAACGTGGAAAACCAAAAGTGCAAGGACTCAAGAGAGAAAAATAGAGGGACTCAACATATCGAATAAATCGATAATGAACTCAACAAATGTATAAAATTAATAAAAAACAATAATAATAATAACTCGCAGATATATCATGAATTCTGAATCATTTCTCCCAACATCCTTGATCCAAATTCACACTCCAAGATGTTTCCAATTCTTCGTGTTTGTCTCAGAAGGGACTTTGTCAATATATCGCCATTTTTTTTTCATCAAAGTGTAATCCCCAATGATTACACCATCTCGCCACAAGTTCTCTAAATGAAATGAGCTCTAATGTTATTATGTTTTATTCTACCATGCAGACCGGATTCTTCGTCATGGCAATTGTTGATTTGTTGTCACATGTGATCAATTGTTGCTCCATCTTAATCTTTTTTCATATCAAAGAATTCTTTCCTACCAAATCGGGTTTGGCATGTTAAGGAAGCCAGAACATATATTCAACTTCGTAGGAAGATAAGGTCAGGGTTGGCTGTTATTTTTAGCTCCATGTTATGACTCCTAAGCTACAGCAAAAAGTGAAACCTGAAGTACTTTTTCTATCTTCCATACAACTTGCCTAATTACTATCAAGAATCTACACAAACAAGTTTTTGGGTCTTACCATACCATATCCCAAAGTCATTGTTCCAACTACATATCTCATGATCCTTTGCTTACTCCCAAGAGGAAAAGTTAGTCGGGATTATGCATAAACCTCAATATGACTCAACGTAATAGGTAATGTCGTGTCTTAAATGAGTTAAACACACCAACCACCCACCATACTTTAATTGCTTCGCTGGCATATTAAGTACCATCATTTGTCAGAGTTTCTCGCTCAAATTCATAGTGTTTCGGGCGCTCCGCAATGTAGCATGTTTAGAAATTGTAGCTCGAAAGTAGTGCGCCTGGGCCCAAATATGTCATTTTCAGAATGCCCCAAATCCCGGTCCTGCTAACAACCTGTCAACCCGTGAAAAACCTCAGAAACCATGTCATGAGGACCCACACATGAGTAATGAATGTCACTGGGCCTATAAAGCATCAATACTCACTAAACAATCAATTATGGCCACAATAGTTCAAGAGAGTTATTACATCACTTTAACACAAACACAGTTATTGTGTCTTAGAATTCTAATACATGTTTTACAGTTTCATATCGTTACAATCCTGGTTTTTCAAAAGCTACTTCTATCGAAAGCCGCTCTTCGAACACTCCGTATACCGAAGCCAATGTTCCCCACAGGAGCACGCCCAAGAGCGAATTATTCTGTTACGGGTTACTCCTCACCAGCGCACATGCAATGGTTCGGGCATAAACACGCTCAAGCCATGCTACGATCCTACTCTCAATGTCTACATGATATGGATGAGAATGATTCTCAATTCTTCCCATTCTCTCGGTTCTTCGACCCTCACGCATGCCTAAGGCGTGAAAAGATCGCTTTCAAACAGTTTTTTGTTCTCGAATATTACCACCGAGTTTTCTTGTAAAATCTATCGACAACCTTCGAGGTGAATTTGTTGATAACTCGAAACAATTCATGGGCTCCTCGACGTGAACAGCCGAGCTCATCTCCCAACTCACTCCCTCTGTACCTTCTGGAAATCCCTTTTCACAACCCTCAGCTTATAAACATGCACTCACATTCCATCGATCTTAGGTCAGCCTGCATATGAAATGCATTATGCCACTTTCATGCAACACATAATATATCATCATGCATATATCGACAAAATTCACACATACATACCACATGTTATTTATTCATAAAAACAATAACATCAAAATTAGCTCACATGGGCTAATAACAATTTAATTCCAATGGCTCACACAATTATTTTTGTATAATTTAAAACATCATGTTAACACATATTTAAATTCCATGCATTAACATATTATTTTTTCCACACAATCTAAGCCATTCATTTTAAGCAAATTTTATGTAAATAACACATGAAGCTTCTTGGTCCAACTAAGCAAACTGGATCAAGTTTATCAGCCCCAAATACAGTGGGCTCCCGTGGATGCCCCTTCAACCCCTTGCCTCCACTTATTTGGAACCAAATCCATGGCCATTTTCGGCCCCACAACACCCAAAACCACAATTTACACACAAACAACTATGTGCATTCCATAACCCATTAGTTTCAAAAAGTGCTATTTTCAACCCTATTTATTATATGTGTTTTGAGTGCTTACAGACTAATCATTCTAATTAACCCGATTTGCACATTATGTCCCTTACTATTCTACCTGATCTCATTTTGAAATTTTACAATTCTTATGAGTTAATTATACTCAAAATTGGTCGAGTTGATCCAAGCACAAAGAATTCGAGTCAAACCCATCACATGCATCGTATCCTGAAGGAAAGAAGAGCAAAAGTGAAGAATCAGTCGCACCACCCAGTCTTTCAGCACCTGCCCCCCGCCTCCCAAGCATTGTTCTTCCGCCGCCTCTCGCTTTCCCGACACGCTGTTGTTTTGTTACAGTTTTGGCTTTTCTCCTTTCACCTTGCCTGAATTTCCACTACTTCGGATCGTAGATACAGTATTTCTACTCTGCTCATATGCCATATGTCTTCATTCGTATACGACCGTTAGGGAGACGTTACATATGAATAAAATTGGGTGGCTCCGTGAAGCTCCCATTTCTTTCTCTCTCATTTTCATTTTCCGCCAACACCCGTCGAGGATGCATGAGCTACAAAACCCTCTCCTCCCCAGCCGGAAAGGCTACCCGCAAGGAACTGCGTAACAGGGGTTCCCCTCATGCTTAACTATTCACTGTTGTTCTGGTTTTTCTTCACGCTAGGTTTAAACCCCTAGATTCACCTCACGGACCTTTTATTTTGGTATCTAGTGGTTCAAGGATTCTTATTGCTGTAACCAATTTAGATTCATTAGTTACCTCTATTAATCATTGCAAGGTGACAAGGAGACTTAATTCTCACCTGATCTCATGAATGGCCAAGAGATGCCATTTTTTAAAAGGAAAATTTTTAGGGTTTAGTTTTATAGCTAAATGAAGATCCTGGTCGAAATGACTATAGGTCATCCTCCCAATGCGAGGAAATGGACCAGAACCCCTAAGTGAACTTTAGAACCCGAATCCAAGAGTCTTCGACACTTTTCAAGGAGACTTCTTTTACATTTTATTTTTATTTAAATTTCAGTTTGCCAACCATTACACCCCTATTTTCTTCACAAAATCCCTAAAATCCAAATTAAATTCACACTTCAATCGTGTTAGTTATTCGCATGAAAAAACCCTATCCTGAGTTTTTGAATGATAATCGCGAAAGAGTTTCCATACGGCGCAGAGCTAGATATAAATTTTGTTGATTCCAATACACCTACCGTGGCACGAATCAATAACACCAGAATCTTATTCAGGACTCGCCCAAAACAGCCCCAAATTTCATCATTTCTTCGGGCCCTATTGGGATCTAATCAAAACTATCACGGCCTCAGTTATCACCCAAAAGCATTAACAAAGCTCTAAAAGGGATTAAACCCAAGTAGGAGAAAACCCTACCTCCCGAGTTGTTGAAACCCACAAAACCTGTCCACGATAGTTCTTTCTCATGGGGAGAAACTTCGCTTCGCCCAACGAGAACCTGACTGTCTTAAAGTCGGAAATCTTAGATATGAAGTCTGGATTCTCTCTAGAATTTCATTTTCCTTCCTCCACTGCATGCTCCAGCCCAAAAAAATGAGAAGCATGAAGTTGTCTCTTTTCATTTATTCGCTTTTGTCCTTATTGCTACATGTCAAGCCATCATTGGTTTATTTGATTTCTTATCCACTTGTCTTGACCTACCTTGATTTTCCTCCCAATTAGGAGATGCCAGGTTATCCACATGGGTCCCACACTCCTGAGCTCAAGTTGACTCATTCTGCACCTGACACATGCAAGTGTTAATGTGAGCCACTCCAAAATGTGCAAAGTGTTCTGCCAGACACGCCGTTGCTCCTCAAATGTGTAAATTATGACTGCCTCCTAATTACAAAATTCACGTGGTACTAGATTTCATGAGAAGATTCAACTATGAAGTCCGCTTGGCATCCAAGATCTAGAAAAATTCCGGATTTTGACCGAAATTACCATTTTGCCCTTTTTCAGAAAATTAGATTTTCTCGGGGTTTCACAATTTCAAACCTTTTTTTCATGTTCACTTGAAACTCTCTCATAAGAGATGAAGAAGATCCCATATATATCATGTCATCAAGAGTGGCCTCATTCTTACTCCTGTCAAACCCATTCTGAAGGAAGTGAAAATCAATCCTTTCGTACCATGCATGAGGGGCTTGTTTCAAGCCATATAGAGCTTTCTTCAATTTATACACATACTCTTCCTTTCCAAGGATTATAAAACCCTTTCGTTGTGAAACATATAATTCTTCTTTCAATTCTCCATTCAAGAATGCAGATTAACATCAAATTGATAATTGGCCAATTTACTTGAGCGGCTAGCTAGAAATGTTCTTACAGTCAGAAAAATATGAGAGAAAGTATCTTCATAATCCACAATTTCTGTCGCGGGAGTATCCTTTTTGCAACCAAACGTGCTTTGAACTTTTCAACCTCCATTAGCATCGTACTGTCAAATACCCATTTTACTCCCATAGTATTCCTTCCTCTGTGCACTCACAAAGATCCCATGAGTCAGTTTTGTATGGTCATATCTCTTCTCTCATTAAGTTTCTATTCCACTCTTCCTTCTCTATGGCTTCTTCGAATAGTCAAGGCTACATACATATAGCATTTGTCAGAGTATTATACATCCTCGCGAGATCTAAATCCAGGGACTCCTTCCTCTATTGAACTGTTGTTGGATGAACTGCTACTAGCGAGATCTCCGCTAGTCAGATTCGAGGAGTTTCTATTCGATGATGACGGTGGGAGTCTCCGCCACCTTTGGTATTTCTTCATTTTCTCACCTAGAAGTTCAAATTGACCTCTCCTTTTTAAATCTCAGCCATGTCCATCTCCTTCTTTCATTGAAATGACGCTTCTCGCTTATGATGATTTTGCTATTTATGGGATTGTAAAGCTTGTGTTTTCGACTTGCGCAATTACTCCAATAAATATGTTAATTTAGCCTTTTCACAATTCATTCTCCTTTGATTGTCAATTAGAACATACAATACAACCAAAACTCTTGTAGATGACTTACCCATGGTCTTCTTCCATCCAAGCCTCATATGAATTAGGATCACTAACACTTTTGTAGAGATAATTCAATAGATACGCTTAGGAATCGTTTCCCAAAATTTGTTAGGAAGATTTTTTTTTTTCTCAGAATATACTCCTTGCCATCTCCACACAGCATTTATTTTTGTAGTTCAATCACTTATTCCGTCTGGTATGGACAAGTAGTTCCCCGAAAATTCCATGCTTCCTACAAAAACGAAGCTACAACTCATTAGACAAAAATTCTCCTCCCCTATCAGTTCAGGAAGCCTTAATAAACCTTCCACTCCCTCTCGTTTTTTCAACTTATAGCCTTAAATTTCTTAAAGGCTTCAATGATCTCACTTCTTTTTCTTGTAGAAAAAATTACCAACCTATACTTACTATGATCATCACTAATAAATATAAAAATACCGATTTCACTTCCAGATTCGGGTTTCTTCATAGGGTGCATAAATCACCATGCACAAGATCAAGATTACTCTAGTGCCTCCATGATGTTCCTTCAAGGATCAGGCTTCTTACTTTGTTTCCATAAATGCATGCCTCACACCACTCACGCATTTAACTGCAAGTGCCTTTGCACCATCCTCGCTTTGTTGTAGAAGTTCTTTGCACTCTTCTCCTTTACTTAAATGACCATACCATATGCAAAGCTTGATTCTTTCCCAATTACAAGAGTAACCCACTTCAGTAATTAAACATTGTCACTTAAGTTTAAATTTCGTTAGCAAATATATTTCCAACGAAAAGTATTTTGTGTCATGCTCGTCACCTTAATATGTCGCTAAAGTATCCCAACGAAATCCCATTTCGCTACCCAAATTTTTTCTGACAAACTGAAATTTCGTCCTTAAAGGTTGTCTCAACGAAATATTTTTTATCAGTGAAAAAGTGATATTTTTCATCACTAAAAAGAGCCTCAAATTTGTCCCAAAAGTTGTCAAGATATAATAGTAAATAAAATATTTTTTGTTGAAAATATTTCTTTGATGAATTAATTTTGTCTCTAATCGTTTCCTTATTATCTCCGATTTAAAGTATTATTTCAGAATAAAAAAATTCTTAAATAAATAAAATATGTCATCAAGGTTTTTTTTTTTTTAAAAAATATTTTTCTAGGAAATACCTATAGTGAGCAAAATATTTTCTACTGGGAAATATGTAAACATAATTATGATTTCATATTATAATTATATTTTTAATTACAATATGAACTCGATTGAAACAATATAATAAATATTTTCATTTCAAACCTGTTTCAAATAAAAATAGGTAACCCATAACTTCATTAATGCTATAAAAATCCATACATAACAACCTATGTCCCCAAATCCAAAAGATAACCCATGTAAAAACCTAAACAACATAACCCATAATAAAAAGTGTTATATGTCACAACCAAATAATCAAATAAAAATTAGTTTAATAACATGTCTAATACCAAAATAACTAATTAATATAGACAAAAAATATAAGGATCCATTAGATATGCATCAATCATAAAGACCCTTGACTTGGATCTTAGACGGCAAGATCTCCCACAAATCGCTGTTGATGTTGCTGATCTCGTCCCAGGAGAGTCTCCGCGTTCAATCCGCCATGCCGTATCAAGTTGCTTGCGTCGTTCCAACCACTCTCTGAGTCTCTCGAAGTTTTTCTCCAAATTTCACTGCTACCGAGAAGATGTTTGTTCAAATTTGGAAGCAGAAGCCGGTTTGGGACCAAAACCAAGACCCTTAACATATCCTGATCGATTCCCTAAAACACTCTCACAAATTTCCACCTCAATCATGGCTATAACTCCTCCGAGTATTGGCTGGGTTTCGAGTCTAAATATTTTCTCATATGAATGCAAGAAACAAAAATTAAACATTAATGAAATATGATAGTTGGAGAATTTTAGTTTGACTATCTAAGAAAATATTCAAGGTTGTCATCACATAGGAAATAATGTTAAATTAAACAAGAATGAAGTATACATACTAAAATTATAATACTTCAAAAACATCTACCAACAAGAATATAAATTTTTGCATGGTATCCTTTTTCTTTAATGCATTTTGTCAAATTTTACTCATTATGACTAATTTATGAACTTTAAAATTTCAAACAACCAATAAGTAAATCAAAATTTTAGTGTATGGATGATGCTAAGAAAAACTCTAAAACTTCTTATCACAATATATAAACAATTAGCTCGGGTGATGACAATTTCTTCATAATGTCTCATTGTAATGAACTTGTTTTAATAGAAATTATAATAACAAATTTTTTTTGAATTTCTAAGCTAAATTAAACTATATAACAATCTTTAGCCTTCCTTCATTTATCCAGCGTCATCTTTAATAATTCCAGAATGAACCACTTTAAATAGTTCAGATTGCCAACCATTTTCTTTACCTTCTGTTGACTGTCAAATACCATACATTATAGCCGAGTAAGATGGCAAATTCATAGAAATAATTCAAAAATAATTAAACAAACTTCTAGTTTCATATTTTACCACTTGTAGACCATGTTGGAGAATGAACTAGACCCTCCCCGGGAAGGATGGAAAGGCATCTTGATCTATTCACACCAATTGTCGAACGACACTAAAATAACACACGATATTAAATGATTATAAAAATATAAGTAGGAAAATATTTTAATAAGAAATACCATTTAATAATTATGTATTACAAATTTTACATTAAATTCTTCGCTAGCAACCGATCACAAAGATAATCCCAATCCTCCGATTCGACAAAGATCATGGGTGACGCTAGCCGCCTCTTCAATAGTTTTAATCCTTTTTGAAAAATGCTTGGCAAGTCACACACCCTCCAATTCCTAAAGCGATCAATAGTTGTTTTTTCTTAAACTTCTCGACATGAGATTGTTAAATCAAGACAAATTCTCCTTTAAAACCAATAAAGGAAAATACACATATAAGATAAATTAAAGAGACAAGCAATATTAATTAAACACACACAAAAACAAGAATTTTACCTTAACTCGGTCAAGCATTGCATTGATCTCAAATTGAGGCACTTGCTTCCATTTTTCCACTCGTATAGGTGCATGTTGCCTTACTATTAACCCAATTTCATTTGACAATTTCTCACTATATTTTCCAGTTTGCTTTCCATCTGGAAGCCTAGTAAGGGTGATAGGGAAGGGTTTACCTCATTAGCTTCAATAAGTAGATCCAAATTCAGTCCCCTACTTTTGCTCTAACATTTTTGAATTAGATGTCACATGAAATCTTCATTTGATTAGAATCTAGAACATTAAAAGAAATGAAAATGCTTCTCAATTGTAACATGCATATATGAATAAAGTAATCTAAAATATGTATAAACATTAAATGGAGTTACTAAAATAATTTCACAAAATTGTGCCAGTTAGAATTTATGAGTGTAGGAATCTCTTACTATCATAATGTTGTCCTCATTACGTGGAACTGACTATCAATGACGATATGCTATGGTTGCCACTATGGGCGAAGAAGTCAAATGAGAAATCAACCCTTTTTTGTCTAGGAGCCATCTATAATCAATGCATAACACAAGAAAGTAATCAATATATAAAAAGAGAGAAGAGAGAGTTGCTATTAAATGACAGAAATTTAAAGATATGTAATAAGCTAAATTTTATTATTTGACATCTAATAAAATAAATAAGAAATAACTTATAAGATTCTTTAATCATTTTCGCTTTCGTTATCACTTGATAGCTCTTCTTCATTAGAAAAATCATGAAATGTCTCATTTTCTACTTCAAAATCATCTATGAAGTCATCATCACAAGTATTCATAGTCTCAAAGCTCAAAAAATTGTCATTAACAACCTCTGGATCAATGTCTAAGTGGTCAAATCGTTGTAATCTAGATCCATCATCCTCCTCAATAAACCAATTATGGAGATGAGACTCATTATCTTGGTAAGCTTCATCATCACTTTCCCCACACACATCTTTACCCACTTCTAGACAAGAATCATTTTCTGGTACATCCCACATGTGTCTATGATTCACTTTTTGTACAACTTTCCAATCGGGACCATTTTTATAGTCATCTAAGTAGAAGATTTGTTGTGCTTGTGTAGCTAGTATGTATGATCATTGTCGCATCGCAGAACCAACTTGAACAATGGCAAAATTAGTGATTTATTTTATTTATTTTTTTTTATTTTTGGTTTGTATCATACCATGAACACTTGAAGAGAATAACCTTATATCCTAAAATATAGTTCAAAACAACCACATTTGATAGGATACCATAAAAATCAACCTCCTCACCATCATGCTCCCCAGAAACAAATATACCACTATTTTGGGCGATACGTCAATCATCACGATCTTTCGTATAGAAATGAACCCCATTAACAATACATCCTTTGTATGTGTGGACTTGATTTTCTGGTCCACATGCTAATGAGTCGAGTTCATCAGTTGCTTCAAGTGATTGCTTAACACGTAAAACTTTCATCTACAATATGAATATGCATCATTATATATGATTTATACGAAATAGTACAAAAAGTATATTATTTTTTTTTCATTGAATGAATAAAGAAAATTGCTCAAATTAAGCTTATTAGTATGACAAAAAAAAGTGCAAACCACTTAGAAGTCTTGTTCTTAATATTTTAATCATCAAGGCTTATCCTCTCCAATTCTTTGCATGTTCACTACATCATCAAAGTACAATAAGTACGGTTATAAGATTTGCACTTTACTTATCAAGCTAAGCAAAGGCCAAAACTTTACTTCAAGTATGGTCTCAATCATGATAATTATTCATGATATACCAATGCGCTTTATCTAGCACTTCCTTTGAATACCGGAGATGCTTACCACTCACCGAATATCAAGCTTATGCCAGAGAATATGGAAAGACATCCTTGTGCTTGATTTTCAAATCTATCTTCATTCCTTTCACTCGATTAAAACGTGTTTCAATCCCACTAAGATATTAATGAACAAAAACTAAAGCTTCATTCACAAGTATGCCTCTCAAGAATGGAACCTTCGTCTAACTTTATTTCACATATTTTTTCAATGTGCATAAGTTCCTTTAAATACAAAAATTTGATAAAATCAAAGTCATGTAGTATGTATATGGTTGTACTTAATATATTAATAATACAAATTTTAAAATCTACATTTCAAATGGATACATCCATCGAGATAACTTCATCATTCAAAAGTTTTGCCTCACGTGGGTAATGTACCATTATGTACCAGACATCGAAGAAAGCTGGTGGGAATATCCTCTCAAGCTTGCACAATATTAAGATAATCCCTTCTTCTATTTTTTCCAAGTCATTCACATATAATGTTTTTGCACATAACTTTTGGAAAAAACTAGACAACTCAGCTAATGTTGTACACAAATCCTTATTCGTACCTACCGAACAGCAATAGGAAGCAACTTTGTAACAAACATGATAGTCACCAATGCTATTCATTTTTGATAAATTGGCAAAGATAACCATCCCGGAATTTAATCGATTTGACAAATTTGAAAACTCTTTCCTCTCATCCACTAATGTGTAGCATGCATGAGGTTTTACTTAGTTTGTTCCGCATTTCAAGATGCAATTCTTTCCTTATATTCATATCAGCTAAATCCAAACGAGCTTTATTTGTGTCTTTTGTCTTTCCTTCGATATTCAACAAGGTTCCCGCAATATTATCACATACATTCTTCTCAACATGCATAACATCAATATTATGTCTTAATTTCAACTTTGGTCAATACTCTAATTCGAAGAAAATATACTTTTTTTTCATTCAATCTAGTTCTTCAGCACTGCTGCTTTGTATCAACATTATTTGATGCTACAAGCCATTTCTTAAGAGCACATAGCTATTGCAATATATCATTATCGGAGAATACCTTCTCAGGATGGTCAATGCTCAAAGCCACCATCATATTGTTTACTCCTTCGCCAACTATGGTCTAGAGGCAAAAATCGTCGATGACCCATAACAAATTGTAATTTAATTCCACTGTGTTGTATTCCTCACAAACTGCATGCTTATGACCCTTGTGCTCATCCGCATAAGTCCCCAGTAAGCTAAGTCAGGCTTCATATTCACAAAATGCTATGAAATGTTAAAGTTTTCTCCCAATGACACGTCAAATGCTCAACACCTTCATGCCACAACTCTTTCAACTCCTCTATTAGCGGACGTGAGGTATACATCACAATATCTTCGTCGGGCCTGCGGGTCCTCGGGATTAGCAATGATAAATTGAAGAACATTCCTTCATACATCTCCATGGTGGCATATTATATGGTACTAATACTACAAGCCACATGATATAACTAATACTCATGGTTCCAAATGGATTGAAACCATCTATTGAAAGCCCTAATCAAACATTACGAGGGTCTTGAGAAAATTCGGGCGGGAATTGGAGCTGTGTCCATACCTTTCCAAGCCTAGAGCTGGATGCCTTAGATACCGCCCTCACGCTGATTCGCTTTTTCTTATGCCACCTCATATCTATCGATGTATGTCTTGACATGAACAGCCTTTATAGTCTCGTTTAAGAGGAAATGACGCAATACTTATGAGGAACTTTTTTCCTTTTCCATGACACAAATTATATCGAAAGTTCATCGCACATTGGATGATTGAGAGTCTCATTCTCCTTCCAAAAAATGCAACAATCATATTTGCATGCATGGATCAATTATACCTGTAATTCCAATTTCAATACATCTTCCTAGCATCATAATATGTCTTGGAATGTTTGATCCTTTTGAAAAGCATCAATTAACAATTGGAGTAACATGTCAAAGGACTTGTCATCAACAATTAAGGACTTTGACATGCATCAACTTCACAAGAAATGTCTGTGAGACCCTAGAAAATTCCAATTTTGTGAAAAAGGGCAAAATCGTAAATTCTGTAAAAATCCGAAAATTTTCTAGATCTTGAATGATGAAATGAACTTCACCGTTGAATCGCTCTCAGAAATCTAGCTAATGCGCGACTTCGAGATACCGTAATTTCACTGCCGAGGCACCGGTATCGTGCCGTGAAACGACATGTGATGTGACCAAAGTCACTATAACATGTACTCATGGACATGTTGCATGAGTAGAGAGATGATGGAAATGGACGACTTGAGATAGTGCTAAGGCGTCAAAATTCAAGATTTATGGACAATGATGGCATTTTGAATTGTAAATGAGGAAAAGACGAAATAGCAAATAGTGATCATCTTCTTCCCTTCTCAAAAGAGAAACAAAACGTGAGGGAGAGGAGAAAAGATGTAGGCTAGGTTTTTTGTGATTTTTTAGAGAGAGTGAGTGACTTTCTCCCAAGATCTCCGGCCATCTGAGTGCCTGATTTCTACGAGCAAGATGAAAGTTGTTCACGCGAAGTAGGGCAACACGCAGGCCGATTTTGCGGAGTTTCGATAAACTCCATGAGTGTGGGTTTTATCCTACTTTAACCCGTTTTAAGTGTTTTGTTGATGGTTGAGTTGGACGAGGCCTCGAGGGGTCAAGTTGATCGTGGTCCCAAAACTCGACCGAATGCGGAAGTTTTAAACCCATTCGGGATACCCGACCGTAGGGACTGCTTGGTGTTTGTTTCATAATTTATAAATTGCGTCATGTAATGAGGCTTGAAATGGCTATGAATTTGGTTCCGCCAGCGAGAACCGATGTTTGATGAGCGGGCTGCCCAATTTTTATCAACCCACTCATTTGTTTCGGGACCGTAAAATAGTCCTGGTTTGTGTGAATCGACGAATTGTAATTTTAATATGTCAGATAAGAGAAATGTTATAACCTTGAACTATTGGAATAGAAGTTGATGATTTATTTCATGAGTATTTGGTTTATGGGCCCAAGAGGCTATTTTTATTCAGGTATGGATCTCGCGATACGGTATCGGTAGATTTTCCACTAAGCTGATTCGGGGTAGTCAACCTGACACCTTGGCTCGGGCGCCACAAATGAGAGACGTGAGCCTAGGCCTATAAATACCTGCATCTTAGTGTTGATAAGTTAGGTATACGTACCTAGGGCTCGAGGGACTGGGGTCAAGGCCGTTATTATGTAAGGACATCACCACTGTGTGGCTCATGTAGGTTTAGGTGCATGTGATTACCTAGGAAATCATGGGACAAGAGTAGAACATCGCATGTATTGGTGTTTTATGTGATCGATGTTTATACATGAATGTCGATGTGAACATGTGTGATCGCTTTTGATGGATTGTCAGGAGTGTATTATGTGAATGGTGCTTAGTGATTAGCACATAGGAAAGAATGATGTGTTGAAATTTTGAGTTTCCATAAAGGTGTAAAACTAGAAAAATAAAATAAAAATTTAATAAATCATTTGGTGTATTTGATAATAAATTAAAATTTTAATAAATTTTAAGGTTTAACACTATGGTTAGTGAGAACAGAGGTTGAGGAATTTTGGACATGAAGCGAATTAATGAAAAAATGAGGTGAAGAAAATTGTTTTCTAAGGTTTGCACAAAGTCAATAGGCTCAAAGAAAATAAATTTTAAAAATTTATTTTGGGTGTACTAGAGAATGAGAAAAAATGTATGGATATGTATTTTGGTGTTTCAAGAGGTAGAAATGAAGAAAAAAAGGTGTAAAAACGAAAAAAAAAAAAAGATGCGTAACTAAATGGCTACTACCTATTTGAGCACAGACCGGGTCAGCCGATACGTACCATTGTATCGCGGACACAGAGGCTAGAAGGTCGGGCCCTGGCTCGAGTGAAAGTGTGTCGCAATACACCGCGCATCGCTACTAAGGCTGCGCGTGAAAGATCGAGGTGTCAACATACAAGCAATCGACGCGGACAAGGAGCTCGATTGGCCATCAGGGCAGTCACGCATACAACAACCGTGACGCGACAAAATACCGCCAGGAATGGGCATGTCATGATACAATCGATCAGACAGACAGAGAGGTGAGGCACTTAGGTCGGGAGTGATATTGTATCGCGGATAGAGGCTTGACAAAGTCAGGAGAGTGTCACGATATGTTCCATTAATGCGACATGAGAAGGGTCGCAATCGGGAATTGTATCGCAAATGGTTGGCCAGTGTATCGGGCTAGAAAGGGCATGAGAGCATGCCGCGGTCACGGCACGCCGCAGGCATCGCCGCACGCGGCGGTTCGGGCGACACGGCCGCCGGGCTCGCGACACTCCGCCAGTTGCCGCGATACCCGCCGTACCAGCCGCGACACGGCCGCCGCAGTGGTCGCTGACGGCCCGTGGCCACACGGTCTGGCGCATTCTGCGCGCGGCAGTCGCCAAGGTCGCACTCAGCACCCAATTAGCTTTTGGACTCATAATCGCTTCAAACACGTTTGAACACTGTCCACAAATTCTTTTTAGAAAAATAATAATAAATAAATAAAATAAATTAAAATAAATAAAAATGAAATAAAATTTTTGGAAAAATGAAATTTCTTAAAATAAAATTTTTGATGTTGATTATGATTATGATATGATATATCAATTATGATTTGTATCATTATAAATGCAGTGGACATTGTGTATGAACTGTTTTCTGTGTATGAATAGTGTCTCGAGGCGTGTTAAGCCTAGAGATGCCGCATTGAATTTAACCGTCATTTGACTCTGTGTAGATGGCTAGTCGAGACGAGGACGCAGGGCGGCCCATGGTATCGGTCAGTATCACTGCTCTGACCACAGCTTGCCGAGGCGTGGTATCAAGTAAGAATGCTGGCTGCACGTGCCAGTGCAGCAGTGGTCGTGGAGGTCCCCGAGCAACCCCAAGGTTTAGTGGCACATCATCCCTCCGACATTCACAGGAGGAGATCCTCACGGTGGCGCACTACGGTTCATACAGTCGAAGGTGTCAGAGGCCAGCGGATTACCTCCGACACGATCAGATCGACTGTACCGTTCCAACAGAGGGTGAGGCCCAGTATGGTGGAATGGCAAAGACCTCTAGAGATCTAGAGGTAATGATCAGCGTAGTTCCATGATCTTTTCACGGGTAAGCATTTTCCGTGACACGCTGGTGACAAGCGTATTCAAGGAGTCTCCATAGGAGCCAAGCCAAGGACGATGAATGCGATGATGCCGTGCCAGATTCACTAGAGCCAAATTCGCTTGTCGATGATCACGCGGCCACGTACATAGCCAAAGCTTCGTGATTCGAGAACGGCCAAAGTTGTCCATTCAGTGGCGTGATCAGGACTCGGGCCACGGATACGGACTCATGGTCGTGGACTGCCTCAATTACGTGAGAGAGAGATCGAGACGCTTCAAGCACGGAGGCGAAAGTTAGTGTCGTAGAGGAAGGAGAGTCACTTCATTCGGAAGCAGCCTGGTGGCTCTAGTTCACGAGGGTTCCAAGAGCCATGACCATCCTGTCGTGATTGTCGCCGCTACCGGCCGGGCAAGATGGTGTGCTACCATTGCCACCGCCCTGACAAATGAGACGATTGCCCCCAGAGATATGGATCCTGTGGATTTTGGGACAAGACAGTCCCACTAGCCATAAGACAGAGAGGGTGGGCCATTCCACCACACCCTACAGGGGTCGAGAAACAAGTTTTGGCCAAGTAGATGTTATACGAGCGCTTCTCCAAGAAAGACGTACGGGGCCGCAGTGTGGGTCGAGGTCGTGTACAAAACCCGCAAAGCCGGATAACAGGACCTAAGGCAGCCCATGCCACAGGTCGCCGAGGTGGGCTGAACACGTGAGATCAACAATTTTCGACATGGTACGCTTTATACCGCAATTATTTTGGCATCATGTTCACATTGCTACATCTCTCAGGTAAGATAGGTTCGGGGCTTTAGAGGTCGAGGCCTTTAAAGAGATGATGGGAAAATTCTTCCCTAGGATGTGGTGAGAGTCGCAAGCAATGCCTAGATCGCGGAGTCAGTGATCTCGTTGATTCGGCCATGGTGGACCTTAGGAGTGTAGGCATATTGAGTGATGATGTTACCTCGGTTACGGATGAGTTGACACCACTCCGACAGAAACAATAATCGTGACCTTAGCCAGGTTGTCATACCCGACATGGTCTTGGAGTTGGGTGAGGATATATGCACGTATCGGGATGCAGATAAAAGCGTGGAATTTCGACTAAATTCTTTAAGGAGGAGAACGGTGAGACCTTCTTAAAATGCACTTTTCTCGAAAATGGCAAAATCAGAATTCTGGTGAAAAATCCAAAATTTTCTAGATCTTGGATGACGAAATGAACTTCACCGGGCTGAATCGCCTCACAAATCTAGCTAACACATTGAATTTATCAATTCGAGAGAGCTTCCATTTGCACATTTTTCGAGGCACCGAGTGCCTGGGTGCCGTAGAATGATATGTAATGTGACAAAAGTCACTCTTATAACATGTACTCATGTGACATGTTCATGAGTAGAGATGATGGAAATGGATGGTCGAAATAGTGCCAAGTGTCAAAATCCAAGATTTTGTGACATGGATGGCATTTTTGAATCAGAAATGAGGAAAAAGATGAAATAGCGAACAAAGGATCATCTTCTTTCCTTCAAAGAGAAAAACGTGAGGGAGAGGAGAAAAGATGTAGAGGCTAGGTTTTTAATTTTTTTAGAGAGAGAGTGAGTGACTTCAAGATCCCAAAGCATCTGACCTGGTCTGGCTTTTCTACGAACAAGTTAGGAAGGAAAGTTGTTCTATGAGGCGAGGGCAACACGTGGTGTTCCTTGAGGAGTTTCACAAACCCGTGAGGTAGGGTTTCATCCTACTTGTTTGAACCCTTGTTTCATGTTTTGTTACTTTGTCGAGTTGATTCAGGCCGTTTGGGGACCGAAAATGTGGGAAGTTTTGAAACTCCATTTCCTGGGATGTACCCGTGGATCGTAGGGACTGCTTTGGGTGTTTGTTTCATAATTTATGCAATAAATCGGTGTTGGTGTATGAGGCCTAAATGGCCATGGAATTTGGTCTCGCAAAGGAGAACTCGATGTTAATAGAGTTATCGCCTACTCGACGTGTACTCACTTCTGCTGCTTTCTTGACCGTAAAAAATGATCTGGGGCCAGGTGAAATGGACCATAAACGCCCACATGTGTTTTGGCATTGAAATTGTCTCGAGATGAATGACTTGAGTTGTGTGAAATTAATAGGTTACCTACAAGCTTGATGTTATTCTGACGCCACAATTATATGGAATATAATCAGGTGTGTGTATTATTTGGAAATGGAATAGTGATTATTAAAGTGAGCTAATTGGGAGTTGCTTCGATTAAAATCGACCATATGTCATGGTGATCGCAAATTTGATAATATATGGTTATTGATATTGGTTGATTGTGTTGAATGACATAATGCATTCATATGCACCGTACCTAGAAATTAGGTGTGAGTGCATGACATGAATTAAATAAAAATGAACATGGTTGCGAAGAATTTCAAAGGATGATTTCCTCGAGAACGGGTCGAGACTACCCAACGATCATTTCTTGAGTGAGGACTATGACTATTCGGAAGTTCTCCAACACATTCGCTCGAGGGTAGTCACATATTTTTATCTAAACCCTAAGAGTGTATTTTCGAGAACAACAAGTTTTGTTTTGAATGGTGTTTTCTCATACATGGCTTAGCTGGCTATGAGGGAGTCAAAGTGAGACTCAAGACATGGAATCGACATTTAGACATTCAAGTAGGATCACGAAATTACTTGAGTGTGTTTACATTGATCATTGCATATGCACTTTTAGGGTGAGGAGTAACTCCATTTAGGGGGCAGATTCCACCATCGGTGATAGCTCACCCCGTCGAGGGAATATTATTTATGGTACAGGATGAAGACATTTCATCTTAATAATTTCCATTTTATGCTGAAAGTCAATGACTTTGATGTTTTGTATAAATATGTATTAGAATTGTAATTTTAATATGTTTGTATTAAGAGAATGTTATAACTTTGAACTATTGAACATAGTTGGGATATTTATTTTGTAGGTTGGTTTAAGGGCCCAAGAGGCTATTTTTACCTGTGTAATGGTCTCCGCGATACGAAGGTAGATTTTCCGCTGGTCGATGTGAAATAACGACACCCTGCCTGGGGCGCCATGTCACGCAAAACTTTCTACAACCTCGCGATAATTCTTTATTATTAGCTCTATTAAACAAGTTTTCAAAATTTCCATGACTAGAGATTCTTCTAAGTTTATATCTCGGAACCGCCGGGTCCACACGCATCATTTAATGCATCAATAACTTCATCATCAATAGTGTCGTAACTATTTCAACATCAATATTACATCATTTTGTTGTCTTATCGGGTAGACATATCGTGTTCTTCCTCATGAAAATCCATCTTTGATAGCTCCTCGAAACCCAAATCTAATTAAATGACATCATTCAATTGTCAACAAATCATTGAATGTGTGCATTTGACAATCTCAGATAATGTGGCAACGTGTCTTATTATCTCATCGCAAGTGTTCCTTTTCAACTTGAATGAATGACTAAACCCCTTCAACATAATCTCGAGACAACCTATTGGGCAATCTCATCCAACCCTTATCCATTCTTATTATCCTATAAATAAAGTGAAATAATAAATAAATAAATAAATAAAAATTTCATATTAATCTAAGAAAAATGATTCCCTTTTTCTTATTCTTAAATTGATTATCATAAAAAGTTTAGTCACCCTTAAATATATTATGTAAACTCTAGAAAATTAGAATTTTTCCAAAAAGGGTAAACTAAGACTCTATTAAACCCAAAATTTTTCTAGATCCTTGATGACAAACAGATTTCACCGTTGGGAATCGTCTCGCGAAATTCACTACCACGCCGACCCTCACGACCGAGATAGTCTAGACTTCATGTTTTCGAGGCATCAAGCCTGGGTGTCAGAAACGACTTGTGAGAGACATGTGATATAACAAAGGTCACTTACTACATGTATCCATGTGACACATGTTGCATGATTAGTGAGATGATGAAATTAATGGCTTAGATTAAGTCATGTGTCAAAAGTCAAGACTAAAGGATAAGATGGGAATTAATGGAAATGTTTAAATGAGTATAAGACAAAGAAATGAATAGTTTTCTTCTCCAAAGAAAAAGAGAAAAAACGGATGTTGAGGGTCGGCTCGGAAGCTTAGAGAGAAACAGAGAGTGGCTACTCTCTAGATTTCCCATCGTCGACCGTCGGCTCTCACGAGCAAGAAGCAAACATCTACGCTAAGAGGGCTACGTGTGGACACCACTCGTGGAGTTCGACAACCCAAGAGTGTAGGGGGTCTTCTCCTACTAGGTTATTCTGGCTAAGAGCCATTTTTATGGATGGGGATTTGTAGAGGCTTGGATGGTCGTGTTATTGGTCTCAAAATCTTTGAACCGAGTGGAGAAAATCCCTATTGTGTAGTCATGAATAAGGCTTCAATCCTGTGAGGGTTTCCCACTGCTCACGTGATTGGTTGTGTGATTTTGTGTTGTTGAGTAATTCAAAATGAATTGCTTGATTTGTTATTAGCCCTGTGAGCCACTCTTGTGTTATTGATCAGAATTGAATTATGTGAATTATGATCTTAATTATTAATATATGCATGTAAAATATATTAACATGAATATTTTGGAATTGACATAAAGCATTCCATATGCACCGGGGCACCTTAGAACGATAGGTGTGAATGCATGACACGAAAATGAAAGAAAAGTGAAAACGATGTTTTTCTCGCAATCGCTTACATGTGTGTGAGGAGCTCTGAGACTCCTAGACATGGGTTAGGACATACAGACATTCAAGCAGGGATCACGATTTGCTTCGAGTGTGATTGTCGCTAATACGGATACGTAATTTAGGGCGAGAGTAACCCATGTGGTGAAATTATCACTATCGGGCATTGTTCACCCGCCGAGGATCACTATTTCGTATTGTGAAGTGAATGTGAGGACGACGTCATTGGGAGGCCGCTTTAGAAGAAAGTCTGGACAGGTTGTATTTACTTTTGTATAACATGTATTAGAAACTAAATTTTAATATATGTTTCAGTGGCTAAGAGTGACGTATTAACTCGACCATGTAATATAGTTGGTCGAGATATATTTGTGATTTTTATCCGCATGTGGACTGCGGTGTCATTGTAAAATATCGGGACAAGTTGCCATGTGACGGGACAGTTGTACCACGGGTAGAGCCCCGCATGTGCTGAGACTCCGCCCGATTTTGTGAGGTGCTCTGCCACAACATCCACGAGTATTCCGCTGTCGGGACGGCACACAATCTAGACACCCCTGAGATTAGGCTACATATTATGCATGTCTCTTACTTTTCCTATTATAAATAAGGTGGTGGTTCCTTTCCCATTTAGGATTGCATAATATCAATTAGTCAATTACCATGTTCCTCATATCCAAATTACATTATTAGTTTGCTTGATTAAACAACTAATAATATGTCATCCTATCCAAATATGTACCTAGAGAACAATATGAATAACTGTCATAATTTTTCAATATGGACAAAGCACCAATGGTTGACTTAATTCACATAATGCATCCTCAAATTGTCAAACGACAATTCATATTATTACGTACAAATTAATCACAAGGTATATTATTATAAGTTGCAAACTTGAATTTGGCCAAGAGAGAGCCATATATTTTCATACATTTTCAACTTATTTGTCTTAAACGCATGATAGAGATGGGCTTTGTCCTACAATGATACTTGGAATCTGGTATCTAAGGATTTATTCATGCAATTTTATTAGCAATAATAAATATGTATTGTAAGCCTATACTTCTTCTATTGTTAAATTCATGATATCTTAATTCTAATAACATGACAATATTACAACAATGACATAATATATAAATTCAAGAAAAATGATAAAGTTATGATTACAACACTTTAAATAAGAAGATTATCAATCTTTACACATATGAATTTTATAATAATAATAATTATTATTATTATAATAACAACAACAAATAACAACAAATAAATAACAATAATAATAATAATAATAATATTAATATTGAATAATAATAATAATAATAATAATTATTATTATTATTATTATTATTATTATTATTAGGGTTAGCAAAATTTGACACTTATTACTGAGTGCTACACAACACGAACCCAACACGGTTTTTACGGGTTTGAGTTGAGCATAACGTGTTTAGTCATATTCAAGTTGACCGCCTTAACACGTTTAATAAACGGGTCATCTTCTGCTGACTTCGCTCAATACGAATTTGACCCTAATGACCCATTAATTATTATTATATTAATTAATTAACCTATTTAATAATATTATGTTAAATATTGATTATTAATTATAATTTCTATTAATTTAAATAATAAAATTAATAAACATGTTAAATTTAATAGGTTATTTAAAGCAAATATGAATTTAATGGTTAATTATAATTTTATTATTTTAAATAATCAAATTAAACGCTATATTCATGTTAACCCGCTCTAACACGAATAATAAACTGTCGGTCGGTTACCGAATGTCGATACCTAATACCTAATACCACCCAGGTCATCACTAATTTCACCTCTAATTATTATTATTATTATTATCAGAAACCATGCATCCATATCGTGAAAGTGATCACCAGGAGTTCATCATTTTATATATATATATATATATATATATATATGATTAATGTATTTAAAATGGGAATTGATTATTAATTCTAAAGAAGGGACACAAATTAATGAAATTTGAGTTTAAAAATCATATCTATTCCTAATACATATTGTGAACTTTAAGAGTGATTAGTACCCAAATAGTGCTATTTTGAACCCTATTTATTATAGGTTTTGAGTGCTTTTTGTGTACTAATCATTCCAATTAACCCACTGCATGTTAAGATTCACTTTATATCGATCGCATTCTCACATTATTTTTGTAGTTTTTAGTAGGCACTTTGATACCACTGTCGACCTGTCCAGCACAAAGAATTCGTTAATCTCCTTCAAATCCAAAAGAATCCAGTAAAAGCTTGAAGTGCGTGAAGTTTTAAGTGCGCATGGGCCCTATGCGTATGTGGATACAATTTTGAGCACTGTATGTAAATTTTCACAAGATATAAAGTAAATTCTCGCATTGTAGGAATTTTTCAAGAATCATAGGAATTTTCACGCATAAGAAATTTTTCTCGTCATAAGGGAATTCTCTTCGCTCTATTTTCAGCCTACAGAACTACCCCGCTTTTGTATATTTTCCGCTCTTACCTCGATAATTTTGATGTCTCATATGTTATGTAATTTTTGTTACCGAATACTCATGTCGCGACGCGGGATCCGCCAATGAAAGCTACATCAGAGAGGTCTTCGCAGCAAAACAAAGTTGTAAACTAGTTTTTGATGAAGGGCTCTATTCGAGGTCGCAACATGTTGTTGAAGTCGCGGACATAAAAACAAGAAACGAAGTCAGGACCATTTAATGATCGTGCATCGCACCATGTCGCCACAATCATTGATGTCGCCGACCGCAATAGCTAAGTTAAGAAATTCAAGTCGCGAACATCAACTGAGGTCGTGACTCGGAAGAAAAGAGGAATGAGGAAATTTGGTTGCAACAAAGAACTCCAGGTTATACCGTAAGAAAAGAAATGGGCAGCAAAAGAGGTCGCGACATCACTGGGCGAGGTCGCGACACAAAATTAAAACCCGCGGCTGCTTAACACCACCAACACAATCACGACTCAAGAAATCAAAGTCACAACATGAAATCATCATACAAACAGAAGGTACGTAACTCAAACCGGTTGTCGCACCTCGGTTGGGGAAGAAGAGAGACAACGATGCAACGACATGTAACTAAGGTCGCTGGCGATCAATAATCGAGAAACATCAGGCAAAATAAGGTCGCGACTACAAAACGATGCCCGACCATTGATCAAAGAAGGTAAAAGAAAACTGATTGCAAATAAACAGTGAGGGTATGATCGATCACGGTAATCAAGAGAAATTCATGTTATACATTAACTTGAAGTCGCGATATCGAATAAAGGAGTCGGGCTTTTCTTCGGGAATTCATTCCTGAGCTTTTCGTGATTCACTTAATTTATTTTTACAAAGATAAAATAACCAGCCAGAATAGTAAAGTAGTTTCCATCTTCACTACCCGTAAAAGGGAAAGGAGAGAACTCGTTGTTTAGTTTAGAGTAGATTTTTATTTCTTTTCTTATTTTTAGTTTATTTCTTTCTCGGGATTTGAACTGCCAGAGTCGTGCGTAGGACGCGTAGTTTTGATTTTTTTCTCAAGTATTTTCTTAGTAGCTACTGCTTGAAAATTTATGAAATTCGTGACAAATTTATGAGCTCATTTTCCTCGCCATTGCAATTACAAGAATTGTACGCGGATCTGCTCCATTTATTAATCTAAGAATGTAATTAGATTACTCTTCTACGGATTTGATTTACATTTAGTTACGCCTTCCCGCACAAATACAAAGCGAACTAATTCGGGTTCGGGATTTACTTATTTGGTGTCGTGGTTGAATTGTTAAGTTCTAATAGTAGTACTCCAATAACAATTGAGAATGTATCTGCTCCTCGATATCCGTGGATGCCCTCTCACGCGGACACAAAGACTGAGATTCCCCAGAGTCGAGCATTTCCTTTTTCAGGTATGTTCGACTACCATTGATTTAAATGTCAGCTCTCGAGGATTTTATTTTGATAAATCCCCATTCGGGCCATAATCAAGCTTCGAGGTGTATTTAACAATATAAATAATCAAAGAGTTCACCTAATCTAAAAGGTGTCTCAACCCCGTTAGCTTAGATCTAATCAAGGGAAGCGGACTCAACCCATAGATTCGGCGGTCGAGCCACCAATTAAGTGGTAGAAAACTTATAAAAATCCCGAAGGGAAAAGCAAAAGGTCCACGTCAACAGAAATGGGTGTGAAGTATCGGCATTTAAAAATACCTTATCTTGCAAGAGAATTTGGAATACGTAGTCGTCAGATCTTGTCTTTCAGAGAAGCGATATCTAACCTGAATGAGAAATCCAATTCCAAACAATTAGAAATTGACAAACCAGATCCATACATAGAACAGAAAGTAAGCAATGTACTTTAGTGTCGGAATCGACTGCTTTTAATGAGTTTCAACGATAGTTTTGCTTTCTCATAGAAATTGATTCAATCCATTCTTATAGATACAATTTATTTTTATTCTCATTTACTTTTTGTTTTATCTAGCTCGACAATATTCAATAGTATAGGATCTTTAATTTTTGTTGTTTAGATAAACTTTCACTATGAATTCCCATAGTCCAAATAGTATGAATTTTTTAGTAGCTGGGGTAATTGATCTTTAATTCGTTGTCAACTTGTGAATGATACCCGGACTTACATTCAGATTTTACTACTGTGATGACTGCACTCTGCGGTGTTGTCATAGACTTAATTTCATTTTTAAAATCATGAATATTAAGAGAAACTATTTTCTCTATCAAGAAATCTATCCAAAGTGACATGGATGCAAGAGAAGTGTAAGGCTCTTGTAACTATGTTAATTCGAGGGGTTTTAGTCTATATGTAAAAGGCAAACAAGTTTTTGGCAGCGCGTCACGGATTAAAAGAATTAGTAGATCGATATTCGACAAAAGAGAAATGCTAATTTGACATTTTATAAAAGAAAAGAACAAAATAGATTTTCACACCTGCTACATCACCACCAATCTTTACCAAGCCATGTTGAAAATGTTTGTTTAGTTTGACTAATCCTATTAACTGAGTGTTTTTGATTTCAGAAACTTTAATGCATAGAACAGATTCCGACCGATTCCGCCAGACACCGACCAAGAACACCTGTTTAAGAAAGACAAAAAGAGTACAAAATGCAGCCGGCTATGTAGGACGAGACATGACTGTATAGAGGAACAGATAAGAAGATGTGAAGGCCTCCCATTATCAAGACACAATGGAGGATTTGAGGCCTATTATTCAGAAGAGTATTCTACAACTGAAAGCTTCATCGTGGATGCAACAACTTAACTAAAGCCACTTTGATTACAATGGTGCAAAGAAGATCGCTCACCTGTCACCCCACTACACCCAAACGAGCACCGAAGATTTCTCAGATGGCAAATACAAGTGAGGTTGAATGGTGTGAGACCAGAGGTGATGTTACATTTCTTCCCATTTTCTTGGAGAGAGATATAGCGCTCACATGGTATGAATCATTACCATATGGTTCACGTGGATACTGGGGAAGAGTTGGTGGCATATCAAGGTGTTCTTTCCATTCACCCGTGAGAGAGAAGAAGAGAGATAAGCCAGTATTCCCAACAAGTGGGGAAGACGAGAGCCATATGTAGCCCGGGAAAGATCTGGGAGGGTTGTCGAAGAGGTGCCTTTATGCATGGAATTGATTTAAAAGCCGATGATATAGTGTATCATGCCTTAAATGATACATCTAAGGGCATTATGATGCTTCTTCCCGTCGCGGAGCATTCAAACGAAAAGCGAAGAGGCGAGAGATCCGATAGAAGCACCCGCCAAATGCACATGAAAGCTCCATCCGAAGCTTTCAAGGTAACAGCAGAGAAAAGGGGTCATGGAGCCGAGCAAAAATGACAAACATGGAGGCAAAGTTAGATGCCATAATGCATGATGGACAAAACAAGAGTATGAAAATGCAACGTCATGAAATAGAGCGAAATGAAAGAGAACTTATGAGAAGAAGTGTTGATGTACCAACATAAGAAGATTCTATAGCCGAGGGAGTGTTATACTGAATGAGCCAAGAAATTACCATTTCACAAATCCTAACCTGCCCACACACATTACAAATCAGATCATGAACCATGAGAATTTCTCATATGGTGGAGGAAATTACAAGACCAAAAGGTTGGCAAGGTGGCATGGCAGACCTCAACAAGGATATCAGCAACCACTAAGGTTCCAAAGAAGAACACTGGCAAGTGATAGAAGAAATGACTATCAGTGGTCAAAAGAGGACTAACCATTTAAAGAACAAACGCTAGTCACGGGGGACAACAAGAGACTATTACACTTCCATGAACAGAAACTGTTTGACTTGGAAGCTTTCAAGTCTGATACTCAAGTGTTTCAAAAGAATACAAGTGCCTCGTTGAAAAACTTGGAGACACAAGTAGGGAAACTAGCCCTGAATATGCCAAATCAGAGCAAGGGTACATTCCCTAGTGACACTCAAAAGAATCCAAGACTCCGCATGGCAATTCAGCTTAAGAAGGGAAGGATTCGAGCAACAATAGAAGGAAAGAAAGGAAAGAAGAGATCGAGGTAGAACAAGAAGAGATCGAAAGGAAGGAGAGAAGAGCACACATGCATTGAATTTAAAGGGAAGTAATGAGCGAATAGAAGGAAGGCGATCACCCATACACCTTCGCATTTATTTACAGAGACTTCAAAAGGCAATAGAAGAGAAGAACGCTTTCTAAATTCTTGACATTTTCAAGAAAATAAATCAATATCCCATTTGGGTGCAGGTGATCAACCACAAAGCCTATTTATGAAAATTTTCCCTCAAGGAGATACTCAAGAAGAAAATGAAGATAAATGAAGAGGAATAGTGAACTCGACCGCTACCCGCAGCAGCTTATCCAAAGAAAGCTCCTAGAAAAATGAAGGACCCAGCGGGGCTTTCACCATTCCCCGCTCCATAGGAAATGCATGAATTCAAGAAAGCTTTATGTGATTCCTCGCGCTAGTATAAATTTGATGCTCTATCGTCATTGCGATAAAGACTTAATTGGGGAACTTACCCCAACAGCAATTACATTGCAAACGGTTGATAGATCAATGGCACAACTAGAAGGTATTCGAAGATGTAATTTATTAAGGTCAAAATTCATCTTCCCAAAGGGATTTTTGTTATCATGTATAGAGGAAGATACATAAGTCTTTCGTTGCTGAAGACCTTCTTAGCAACTGTAGCCGCCGATATGTACATAAAGGTGAACTGACATCGAGGTGGGAAATGAAGTGTTGCACTTTAATATTATCAGAGTTTGAACATCCCGATGTGGTATGCAAAGTTGTATGGTTATAGAAAACAATAAATTTCTCAATGTCAACTGAATTCGATTGTATCCTTCAACATTCTATCAATGAAATTGAGACAATTCTTAAGATCTCTCGAGTTTTGATTGTGAAGACGCTTCAAATTTGTTTAACAAGGAAACAGTCGCGAGCATAAATGAAAATAGTCAAGATGAAGTATGCAGAAAGAAACAACAAACTCATGAGCAAGAAACTAGTGCAAAAGGGTTAACATTGAAAGAATTGCCCAATCATTTGAAATATGAGTTTTTAACCGTAAAGAGAAACTGGTGATCATATCAGCTGCATTGATCAAGTCAAGAATAAGTTGCCGGAAATTTTTGAGAAAATACGCGAAGCAAACGCTTGGTCAATCGAGGATCCGCGGGTCACCTCCATTTGCATGCACAAAAATATGTTGTTTAATGACACAAAACTTATCGAGCATCAAAGGAGGCTGAACCCAAAGGATTTAAAGAAGGTGTCGAAAGAAGTTCTAAATGGTTAATGCAAGTTTTATATATGTTATATCGATAGTTCTCGGTAAGCCCAAAGGTATGTGGTTCCCAAGAAAGGTGGATTCACTGCGGATTAGAAATGAAATGAAAAGAATGAATTGATTCCTTACAAGAACCGTGATGATGGAGGGTGTGGGCCGACTGCCGCGCAAACACATCGCAACTTAAAGGATCATTTTCCTACCTTCATCGGGATTTACGCCGGCTAGGCGTGATACCTTTACTTTTTGCTTTTCTTGATGATACCGATACAAATCAAATTGCTATCGTACCCGAGGATCGAGAAAACCACTTTACATGCCCATTTGGTACTTTTTGCTTTTAGAGAATGCCATTTTGGTTTGTGTAATGCCCCGTACCTTCCAAAGATGCATGATGTCTCAGTATTTACCGATGAAGGGTATAGTTATGGGGAGTAGATCTTCTACGATGATTTTACAGCTGTATGGATCTAGTTTCAATATTCGTGATAACTCGGGACAGTACTTCAAAGGTGCAAGGACAAGAATCTAAATTAATTAGGAAAAATGCCATTTTATGGTTATGGTATGAATTGTCTTAGGGCACATGATTTCGCAATGTGGCTCTTCGCAGGTGTATCAAGCAAAGTTTCAATTATAAGAAATTTGATGCCACCTAATACAGCTAAGGGAATTAGAAGTTTCTTTAGGACATGCCGGATTTTACGTAAGATTTATAAGAGATTTATCAAAATTGCTAGACCATCAGGCAGATTAGTCGAAAGGATAACAAGCTCGTTGATGAATCCCCATTAAAAGGCTTTCAAGAAATCAAATTCGCATTTAGTCAAGCTCCCATCATGGCAAACCAGATCGAATGTAGAATTTGAAATCATGTGTGATGGATTTTGCAATGGGAGCTGTATTGGGACATAAAGATGAAAACGTGTTCAAGGCCATATACTATGCCAAGAAACCTTTAATGAAGCTTAGAAAATTACCTACTACTCGAAAAGGAGATGTCAAAATAGTATTTTGCATGTGGACAAATTTAGGCCATACATTTTGGGGTCCCATGTTATTATACACACCGATCATGCAACAATTAAGTATCTAATGGCAAAGAAAGAAGCAAAGCTAAGATCGATCAGGGTATCACACGTAAGAATTGATTTAAATAAAAGGATAAGAAGGGTCAGACAATGTGATAGCTAATCACTCACAAGAGCTGAGAAACCTTGATACAAGAAGAAGAAAGAGAAAATAACAAAAATTTTCCATGAATAGTTATTCCAGCTATCACCCAAAACACCTCGTATGTCATATTGTAACTTTTAGCTTGTGAATTTCCGCTCACTAATTCGGGCCATCAAAGAAGAGAAAAAGCTATGATCGACAACGGTACTCATATCCGGACAGACCCATTATCGCTTAAAAGAGGAGCTGATATGATTATAAGGAGATGTGTACCGTGAGGTGAACAAAGCAAGATTTTTACAATAATGTCATGCATCACCATATGGAGGACATTCATAGAGATAAAATACCACAAAATTTCTCCATCAGATTTTATCGCCTACTATTTTTAAGGACTGTTTTGAATGGGTGAAGTTATGTGATCAATGCCAAAGAATGGGAAACATCAGCAAAAGGCATGAGATTCTCTTGCAAGGTATCTTGGTGGTGCAATTATTTGATGTATGGAGAATGGATTTTATGGGGCCTTTTCCAGTTTCATTTGGAAATATATACATACTCCTAGCTGTGGATTATGTATCAAAAACGGGGTCGAGGCAAAGCAATTGTCCAAAGAATGGATGCTAATACAATTGTGATTTTTACAAAGAAATATTCTCAGCAGATTTGGGGGACACCCCAGAACCATAATCTTGCGATGGAGGAGCCATTTTGCAAATAAGGTGTTCGATAAACCTCACGTGGGCAGATATGGTATTAAACACATTGGCGAGCTCATTTATCATCCTCAAACAAATGGGCGTGTTTAAATTTCCAACAGGAGATAAAGAAAATTCTGGAAAAGATCGTAAGTTCTAAATACAAGAGATTGGTTCAAGCTTGATGATGCACTCGCATACAGATCGTTTGCAAACTCCCATCGAATGTCCCCATACAGCTCGTTTTGGAAAACCTTGTCATCTACCTCTTGAGCTAGAATATAAAACTATGTGGGCCATCAAGAAGCTTAATTTTGATTTCAAAGCTGCTAAAGAAGAGAGGTTATTCCAGTTAAATGAATTGGAAGAGTAGAGGAATGAAACCTATGATAGTGCCAAAATCTACAAGGATAAAACAAAAAAATGACATGATCAAAGAATTTTGAGGAGGGAATTCACATGTGAGATCAGGTCCCCGTTATTCAACTCCGTATTCAAGACTCTTTCCACAGAGTTAAATCCAAAATCCTGGAGCGGACCATACAAGGGGTATCAAGCACACGCTGGCAATGATACTTTAATCAAAGAATCATGAGGAGTTCAAAGTTAATGGTCGTAGATTAAAACACTACCTCGGGAGAAAGAAATTGGAAGAAAACTTTTGTTCTGAATAAGGGAAATCAAGAAACGTAACAATGACAGCAGAAAAGTCCAGCTGTAAAGACTAAAAATTGAGCGCCTTTTACGGAAGGCAATCCACATCGCCTTGTTTTTAAGATTTCTTGTTATAGTTTACAATTTTTGTGTTTACATTTCTAATAGCTTTATGAAATTTGATTCATATTTGATTGAAGAGTAGGTAAATATTTTTGTTCGTTTTGAAAGAAATGAAAAGTTTTTGAAAAAGGAAGAGCCCATAATCAAACTCATCCTCCAAGATAAGAGATGTAAGATACTTTCTTGATTTTATTTAAATTTTGTCTCCTATATAGCATGATCAAAGTTTGGGGAATTTTATTTTTGTTTTATGTTTAAATTCTTAGAATGTGATGCATAGTGGATGGTTGTTGAATATTCGCATGAAGAAGATGAATTGAGTCAGAAGGTCTTGATTGGATTTAAATAAAGTGGAAATAGTCATGAATTTGATTGTTTAGAAGATTTTAAAAATTTTCTTGTCGCAACACTAATCCAAAAAGTTGCAACCAAGAATGCTGGATGTGGAAGCAATAAAATAGAAAAGGAAGTAGAAACAGTGAAATTGAGGTCATGACTAAAATAAAGCAAGGAAAGAAAAGAGAAAGTTGTGACATAAAAATTTTCTGTCAGAATTACATTTCGTGTCGCAACAAAACTCGGGTTGCACTTAAAAGTCCAAACTAATAAAAGTGGGATTTTAAAACCTTTACTGGGTGTTCCATTAAAAGTAGGATTCCTGGAAACTAAAATCATCAATTAAAAGCTTAAAAATCATTTATGAAATAAATCTGAGCCAACGCACTCCACTCCACCTCCCAAGGTCACCCAAATTAACTTAAACCTTTCGAAGTTCGCAGATCACTCATTCAAAATTGGAGATAAATAGTTACTAATGCGAAATGTAAATCAATGTCTCGATTAAACTAATTGGTTTGTCCGTCTGGGCCTAAAGAGAATAATCCATGGAATTCAATAACCCAAGAAAACTGATCATTCTCCACCAAATCTAAAACCTCGCCATTCAGTTGTGTCGCGATATATCGCATGTTTATGTCGCACATCGATTTCTTCATTTGATATTTCCTTTTTCGTCCACTCACATTCCTCACGTTAACCTCTTTCTTTAAGTAAAGACTGTTCCTTTTAGGATTTCTATTTCTTCTCAAAGGACAATCTAGTGATGTCGTGACTTGAGCCGACTGACAACTAAGCTTTCCTTGTCATGACTCCGATTTTCATTATACTTTAATTCCCCTCACAGAAACCGGTTTATTCTCGATTTATATTTAAATTTTAGCTTTTATTGTATTTTCTTGTAAAATGAAATTTGAGTAAAAGATCCACATTTTACAAATAAATCAACATTTAACTCAGAATATACTTAAAATGGATTAAAATTCACTGAGTTTCAAAGACTCATCAAATTCTTGGGGTCTAATATTTTGCTTGTCCTCAGCAAAGAAAAGAAAGAATTGTCGTCCTCAAAACAAATAAAGCTTGAAAAATTTTAAGTGGACATTTTTTTTTCTCATCCATACTATAGTCTTTCCTCATTCCACCTTCAACGTTAGAACAAGAGATACTCAAATACTCATTTTAAATTTCAGCCATTCCGTAAGAAATGTATACGTCATCAGCAAATTTCATGAACCAAAGGTATTTAAATAGTTTATTCAACAAGTCTTGTTCTCAGGTAAAAGTGTGTCTTCAATCCTTTTCAGCATCTTCATGTTGGAATTTAGTCAATCTTCTTCGAGTTTTCGACTGCTTGTCAAAGTCCATGCTTTCTGTTTTTCATTGATCTCCTTCACCAATGTAGGTAAATCCAACCTTCAAGATCAATGAGGTCTTTCAGCTTGTAATGTTGGGCCGAGGTAACGGGTCGATAATGGGAAAATCATTATGTAAATCAATCGGGCCCACTTTTCTGGTGTGTACTCATTAGCTGTTCAGCCACAGATTTGACACGATTTTCACTTTGGCTCATTTTTTTTATACCTTAGAATTTATCAGGTGTAATTTAATGCAAAGGCTTCTTTGCTGAATCCTATATGATTGTACAGCTGGTTAGGCACTACTTTAGCTTTAAGCATTTATAGAAAACCCAATAGCAACCCCATACCACTGGCATAGGGTACTAGGTACAAAATACCCCACAGAAATACTTAAGAGTCTGTTCAAGCGGAAATAGGCCACAAGACAAAACTTTATTCCCTTTTTCACTCCCTAGATCTTTACTTCCTTCACCTCCCTCCACAAAAAATTTTGGAAATATTTTTCCCCCAAACTTGTTTCTTTCTTTATAAGAGACTTTTTTCTCAGACTATAAACCGAATAATTGGGTTCTTGTCGCTGTGATTATTGCAAGGAAGGGAATCTCTAGGTTTCGCCATCGTTTGTCAAGAAATAAGGCTTATTTTTGCTCAAATTATGAACTAGAGAATATGCTTTTGTGCATATATTAGCCAAGAGGCTTTTAGAAAAGCTCAAATCGCTAAGGATAGCTCTATCATTTCATACGCTCTTCACCTAAGATTTCGCCTCAATCAACAATTCAATGTCTAGATCGACTATCCCAATTCAAAGACCCAATTCTCCCAGCCCAGCGTTTACATCCGGCATTATACCCCAAATCCATGTCCAGTCAACATATCATACACCCAACTTCAAATAAACGAACCCATCATAAAACATCACATTCATTTCGCAACTGATAATCAGAATTTAAACAATGCAAAGACTTAATTTCCAATGAATAATCCACGCTCTTATTCTTCCGGAATTTTGTTCTCGAAAGAACATAATTGCTTGCCATTTGATTAATGCATTTAAAAGGCATTTATTCTTTTCATGCTAAATGTAAATGACACAAACACAAATTTCGTCATCCATCCATCAATAAACACTCCAATTATTCACAATCAAATTTTTCATCCAACAATGGAAAAAACAATTCATAACAAGCAAAAGAGAATCATCAAACGAAAACTAATAAAACACAAGACACTTCTGATAAACAAATGGATTTCTATTAGAATTTCGAATGTATGGACTGATAACAAGATGAAAATCCTTTAGTTTCCCCATCTTCTCGTAGGCCTTTAGGTACAACGCTGAGATCTACATCAAAACAAAGCTCCTGCAGCTGATCAAACTCCTAGGAATTTTATTCCCATCTTGTCTTCAAAGGTGGGGATTTCTCGTCATAGACATCATCATGAAATGTGACTCTACTTAATAAGCATGTCTCGTTCCTTTTCCCACCGATTAACTCCGTTCCACCGTAGATACATTATAAGCAGCTGGATGTAAGTTCAGCTGATCAAGTCCATACTTTCCAACCGTGTTTTCATATCATCATTATTCCAATCTGATCTCTTTCTTTATTAACCTCTCAACTCCTTGAACAGCCTTTATATAAATGCTCAACCCATCAATCTTCATCATCATGTTATTCTCCATTTCTATCTCTTTCTGCTTCATTATATTCAGCAATTCAAGATCCCTTTGAATCGACGATCATAAAAGTCAAGATGCTTGCTCCTTATTCTTCCAATCATACTTCTTCTTGTTTCTTCGCCCTTCGTGTTCTTCTCCGATGCCTTCCAGCTTCTTTCCCATATATGCTCATTTCTTCGCTGCGCTCCATAAATTCTTCTCGATCCGCTTTCTTCCTATTTCTCTAAGTTCTCCTCCATTTCCCTTCACGTTTGCACTTCCCACGATTTACTTCCTCTCCCGCTCCGGATCCTTCATATGACCGTTCGCATTGGGAACACAGATGTGCCGGGCTACTCCGAGAGGTTCTCCGCTCCTCCCGAATGACATTTCTGTCCGCACCTCCTCCATTTCTCTTCTTCATCTTTTTCCTGCATTTGTCTCCGCTTCCTCGTTTCAAAGACTACTACCATCACCTCTTCCGCTCTTCCCAGTCCCTCGTCACTCCCCGTTGTGGCCAGGGAACCCGAGACACTTTTCTTTCCCCAATGTCCCTCACCCCGCCCATAAACAAAGTCCGGTAATAGTGGTGGTGGTGAGGGATCACCCTTTTATTACCATGGTGGTATCCTCCATTGATTCTTCGATCAATATTCCATGTTCATTTTGTATCCTTTCAAAAAGGCATAAAGCGGATATTTGGCTCCCGCCTTCTAATCGTAGAGCAAAAAGGTGCAAGTTTAGCAGTATCATCACGTAACATATGAAGTAAAATCATACCTTTGTTTCTTCGCCAGTGCTCCTCTCTGATGGCATGGTGGGGGTTTTTCTTAGTCACTTCCCATTTCCCTTTTTCCAATAACCGATTCACAATTATTTTTTTCATAATTGGGCCTTTCCAACAATCCTCTTACATTTCACCTATGCTTAAAATTCCTCAATTTAAAATTTTCATTTATTCTATCACCAAAGGGTGCTCAAATTCTCATACAAACAGTAATCATCCTTCATTCCACCATGTTCAGATAGAATTCCTGTGTGAAGAGTTAAAATCCTGGGTCATTTTAGGCTCGCAAAGAATCCCCAACCCTCTATTGCTTCCTAAAAATGGGGAATTATTTTACCAAAACCCTTTCGCACACAAATTCCTCACAAACATCACCTCGTTCCACAATTCTGAGCTTCTTCTCAAATGAAGTCTTTTCTTCGGCATTTCTTTCGTAGCTCATCCTCCCCAGTTGGTTTCTTTTTCAACATTTACTTCTTCATGTGAGTTTCGTCAGGTCTCTTCTGCATCGGGCCGACACTCGTTCCTCGCATGATTTCGGTCGCATCAACTATTAAGATTTGGCGTACTCTTCTCGATGTGATACCATTGTGAAGAATCGGCGCGTATCACAGCTCTCGGGTTCTGGTTTCAAGATTTCCCAAAAGATGGATGTATGAAGGCTGGATGAATTGCAGTTTAATGAATCTGAAGTGAATAGACACGGTTCATGTCAGCGTATCACATACGGAGTTCATGGCATTAAATATTGAGCCTTTAATTAATGATTTTCTAATGAATTTATTTTTAATGCCGGGACGCCCAAATAAGAGGTTTAAATCCTATACTTTATCGAAGTTTTGACTTTTCTCTAATGTAACTTTAGGATTTTTGTTGCGACTGGGAATGTGGGTCACGATAGGGAATTTTAAGTCATGAATCCTTTTCTTAGTATTCATGCTTATTTTAGTCATGACCTCAGTTTCACTATTTCTACTTTTCTATTTTATCGTTTCCACATTCAAAGATTCTGTTGCAACTTTCTTTGATTAGTGCCGGTAAACCAGCAAATTTTAGGTCTTCCTTAAACAATCAAATTCACAGCAATTTCTTACTTTTATTCAAATCCAATCAAGACAATCCACAACTCAATTCATATCTTCTCATGCAAATATTCAACAACCATCCACTATGCATCACATTCAAAATTTAAACACCAAAACAAAATAAAATTCCCCCAAACTTTCAATCATGCTATATCAGAGAAAAAATTTAAATAAAATCAAGAAGAGTATACTGCCCCTTTTTTTCTCTTATGCCGATTGAAGTTTGATTGTAGATGTTCTCTTTCAAAACTTTCATTTTACTCGCAAATGAATAAAATATTTGGCATTTACTTTAATCAAATATGAATCAAATTTCATAAAGCTTACTAGAAATGTAAATGACAAATTGTAAACTATAACAAGAAAATCTTTAAATAAATCGATGGATTGCCTTCCGGCACAAAGTCGCAAGCCAATTTTTAGTCTTTAGTCGGGACTTTCGTCGCATTGTTCTGCTCTTCAATTTCTTGTCTTAACTAAGGGTTACTCTTCCAATTGCTTTCTCCCAAGGTAGTGTTTTAACTCAACCATTAACTTGAACTCCTCATGATTGTTGGTTCTAAGTGTCACCGCCCAACCCGTTGATACCACCCGATATGGTCCACTCCATTCGATTTAAGCTTTCCTGTAAAGAGCTCCACTGAGTCGAATAACGTGATTCTTGATTCCTGCCTTGAATCATCCTCAAAATTCTTGATTTATGCCATTTTTTTGTTTTATCCTTGTAGATTTTGGCACTATCATAGGCTTCATTCATATCAACTCTTCCAATTCATTTAATCTGAGTAAATTTCTTCTTTAGCACTTAAATCAAAATTAAGCTTCTTTGATGGCCCACATAAACTTTATATTCTAGAAGCTCAAGAGGTAGATTTATAAAGGTTTTCCAAAGACAAGCTCAGATGGGACATTCCAATGGGAGTTTTAAAAGGTACTCAGATGCCTAGAGTGCATCATCAAGCTTCAGCATCTGTTATCTTTTGTTAGAACTTGCATTTTTCTGTATTCTTTCTTTATCTCCCGTTGAAATTTAACTGCTTCATTTGTTCGAGGATGATAAGCCAATCTCATAATTTGCTCGATACCATATCCGCCATGAGTTTGTCAAACACCTTATTTGCAAAATGGCTCCTCTCCCATCACGATTATGGTCTCCGGGTGTCCCAAATCACGAGAATATTTCTTGTAAAAATCCCACAACTGTATTAGCATCATTCTTGGACAAGCTGCTGCCTCAACCCATTTTGATACATAATCCATTAGCCTAGAGTATGTATATATTTCAAATGAACCGGAAAAGGCCCCATAAAAATCCATTCCCTATACATCAAATAATCAACACTACCAGATACCTTGCAAGGGATCTCAAGGCTCTTTGCTGATGTTTCATTCTTTTGGCATTAATCACATAATTTCACCATTCAAACAAATTCTGTGCATTGTAGGCCAAGAAATCTCGACTGAGAATTTTGTGGGTCAGTTATCTCCGCAAAATACTCTATATGGTGATGCATGACATTCTTGTAAAATTCGCTTTGTTCACCCTCTGTACACATCTCCCATAATCATATCAGCTCCTCTTTAAACAATAATGGGTCATCCTGCATGTAGTACCCACATTGGCCCTTAGCTTTTCATCGGTAGTCAATTCCGTGGCATAATCACAAGCTAAGAAGTTCACACACAAGATACCAAGGTGTTCGAGTGATAGCCGGAATAACTGCTCATCCGAAAATTTTGCTATTTCTCTTCTTCTTCTTGTACGTAGGTTTTCTCCCACTCTGACAAGTGATCACTATCACATCGTCACAACCCTTCTCGTCTTTATTTCTAAATCAAATTCTACAATAATAGTACTCCACTGATCGGCTCATTATTTTATTTTGCCATTAGATACTTAATCGCTGCACGATCAAAGGTGTATAATAACATGGGACCCCAAATGTATGGCCTAAATTTGTCACATGCAAATACTATTGCCAAAGATCTCCTTTTCAAAGTAGTAGAGTACTCACCCTTTCGAAGCCATTAAGGTTTTCATTGCATAAGATAGCGGCCTCAACACTTTTTTCTCATCTTTTCGTCCAACATACTCTATTCCAAAAATCATCAGTATCACACATGATTTCAAATTCCCTATTCAATCAAGTTTTGCCATGATGGGAGCTTTTCAACTAGTCTCAATTCTGATTTCTTCTTAAAAGCCTTATGGTAGATTCATCAAAATGTAACTTGTTATCATTTTCCAAAGAATCTCGCATTAAAGGGTTCTAGCAATTTCGATAAATCTCTATAAATCTTCCAGAAAATCCAAAGATGTCTCTAAGAAACTTCTGCACTCTCGATCGAAGTAAGGTATCAAAATTTATAATTGAAATTTTTACTGGTTCACCCTAAGCCCTCACAGCAAAATCATGTGCCCTAAGATACCTCCCTTCAGAATCATAAATGACATTTTTCCAATTCGTGAGCTTGCCAGATTCTTGGTCTCAGACTCATACCGGCCCCCAAGTTAGGCAGTAATATTAAAACTGATCCATACACCGAAAAATCATCCATGAAGTCTCCATAACTTCTTTCTCAAGCAAATCGTAAATATAGACATCATGCATTCAGGTACCAGAGCATTACACAAACCAAATGGCATTCCTCCTGGTGCCAAAAGTACCAAATGGGCATGTAAAAGTTGGTTTTCTCCCCGATCCTCGTGCAATAGCAATTTGGTTGTATCCGAGATCCATCAAGAAAACAAAAGTGAGGGTGTCCCCCGCCAACCCATCCAGCATCCTCATCAATGAAAGGTAGGGGAAAATGATCCTTTCTGTCATCAGAGTATCTGCTCTTATAGTCAATACACACCTCCATCCCGCCGCGCTCAGAGGAACTGGCCCATTCTTTTCATTCGATCACGTTGAATCCACCTTCGGGAATCACATGCAATCGGGCTTTACCCAAGAACTATCTGATATAAAGATATATAAACCCGTATTTATCCATTTCCCAGACCCTTTTCCGACAACTTCTTTCTATCACCGGTTCAGCCTCCTTCGATGCTCAATAGGTTTTTGCATTATCGCCCAGTAACATTTTTGTGTAATGCAAATGGAGGGGTCGATACTCCTTCGATCCTCAATCACTAAGCAATTGTTTCCTTGTATTTTCAAAATTTCCAAGAACTTCTCGCTTCTTCAACTCATCAATGCAAACTCGATATGATAATCCCGGTTTTCTTTTCTAGTTCTAAAACTCATATTGCAATGATCAAGTACTCTTTCAATGTTAACCTCTTCTTGCACTAGCTTCGCTTCAAGTGAGTTTCGTATTCGTCGTATACTTCATCTCTGACTATTTTCATTTATGCTCTAGACTGCTTCATTGTTAAACAAATCTGAAGGCAAAGATTGCCAATCAAGACTCTCAAGATATCGGTAAAATTCATCTCATTCTCATTGATAGAATGTCAAGGATACAATCGAATTCAATTCAACATCGAGAAGGCTATTGCTTCATGTACCATACAACTTTCGCCTTACATCGTGGATGTTCCAAACTCCTATTAATATTAAAGTGCACCGCCTTACTTCCCACCCTCGCCTAGCCTTCACCTTCAGAGCATCTATCAAGGCGCCTCCGGGCCAAGCAGAAAGGTCTCTCCCAACAACAAAGGAACTCAGGTATCTTCCTCCATCCGCATGATAACAAAATCCACTGTGTGAAGATGAATTCTCCCAACCTTGACAAGTACATCTTCAAAATACCTTCGTCATGCTATCGATCTATCAGCCATTTGCAATGGGTTCAAGTATCGTGTTCCCCACCAAGTCTTTACTAACCGATAGAGGCAACACAAATTTATACTAGCGCCGTAATCACATAAAGCTTTCACCATATTTCCCTACGAGTGTGGAATGTGAAACCGCCAGTATCCTTCATTTTTCTAGAGCTTTTACTCGATAACCGCACCGGGCAGTAGCGTATCAAGTTCCAAGATTCTCTTCGCCATTCTCCTTTCGCTCAGCATTCTTCTAAATTTTCTTTCATAACAGCATTCGTCGTTTCACCCTCCGCAAATGGGATATTGATTTCTATTTTCAAAATGTCCAAGAATTTAGAAAAACCTGCTCTTTCTCTCTTTCAGCCTTCCGTCTCCGGAAATGGTACCAAGGTATAAGCCGTACGCCCTTCTCATTTTTTTGCCATTTCATCAAGCTCAATCAGGTGCTCTTCTCTCCTTCCTTTCCAAATTCTCTTGTTCCGCTCAATCTCTTCTTCTTTCTTTCCTTCGTTGTCGTTTCAAATCCTTCCCACTTTAACCTAATTGCCATGCCAGTTCGATTATTCGAGTGTCACCAGTGAATGTACCTTCGCTTCTCCGATTTGCATATTCAAATAGTCAGCTCTACTGTTCTAAGTTTTTCAACGAGACACTCAGATTCTGAACACTCGCCATCGCACTTGAAGCTTCCAAGTCATGGGGGCCATAATGAAGTGTAATAGTCTCGCCGTCTCTCATGAACTGCAACATTTGTTCTTTAAATGGTCGAGTCCTCACTTCATAGTCGCTCGCCACCCCCTCATGCCGCCACTGAACCTTGGTCGCCGATATCCTTTGCTGAGGGATTCGCCCATGCCTGGCTCAGAATGCCCTCCACCATAAGGAGAAATTCCTCATGGTTCCTCGCGCCGACCGTAATGTGTGGGCAAAGTTAGACGGCTTGAAATGGTAATTTGCTCATTCACGCATTTTTAACCTCCTCAAACATAAGAATCTTCTTCGCTATACATCAACACTTTTCCTCATAAGTTTCTTCCACGCTTCCTATTTCACGAGCAAAGGTGCATTTTTCTTTCCTGTTTATCCATACTATGCATTATGGCATCTAATCCTTGTTCTCCATGGTCGCCATTTCGTCACCTCCACGACCCTTTCCTCCGTTGTTACCCCTGAAAACTCGATGGAGCTTTCATATCGTGATTCGCTGTGTCTTCTATCGCATCTCTAAATTCTTCTCAAGACTTTTTTCGCTTTAATGCCCACAAATAGGAAAAGCATCTATAATGCCCTTAGATGTATCATTTAGCTGCATGATACACTATATCCATCCTGGTTTTTAAATCAATTCCATTTATTAGGCACCCTTCTCAAAGAACCTCTCGAATCTTCCTGTGCTATAGCTCTCATCTTCTCTCCCTATTGAATACTATTATCTCTCTTCTTCTCTCTGAGGTGAGAGATGGGGGAAAGAACTTGCCCAAGTATGCTTCTACCAACTCTTCCCTAAGTATCAATCAACCATATGGTAATGATTCATACCATGTGGCGCCATATTCTCAAAGAAAACGGAAGAGACGCACTTATCACCTCTGCTCACACCATTCACCTTCATCAGATTCGCATCCCAAGAAATCTTCCTGTGTGCTCGCTTAGTCTTCGTGCGTGGGGTGACCGCTGAACGATGCCACCGCACTATCAGTAATCAAGGGTCGGCTTTAGTTCAAGTTATTCGTGATCCACGTAGTCGTTCGATCAAGTAATACTCCTTCCTCGACACAGCCCAAGAAATCCTCCATCAGGTCGGCAATGCCCTTCCCGTCGCCGTCCCTCTCGCTCTCCGTCCGGTCATGTCTCTCATCTCATAGCCGCGCTTCGGGCTCTTTGTCTTTCTTAAGCTCTCGGTGTTCTTCTAATTCAGCGGTTTCATCGAATCGTGCTCTAATCTCGCTTCTATGCATTAAAGGATTTCCTAAATCAAACACTGGGACACAGATTAATAAACTAAACAAACATTTTCAACATGGCTTTGTTAAATATTAGTGGTTGATGTAGGGGCCACCGGCTGAAAAGCTATTTTTTTTGCTTCTTTTTCTTTATAAAATGTCCAAATTAGCATTTCCCTCTTTTGTCGTAATATCGATATATTTAATTTTCAATCACTTCTAAGAATCTGAGCCATAAAAAACTTGCTCGTCTTTTCATATAAATTAAAACTTCAAATTGGTCATAGTTACAAGAGCCTTACACTTTCTCAAGATCCACGCCACTTCTAGTAAATTCCTGCTGACAAAATAGTTTCTCTTTAATATTCATGATTTAAAAATACGGGTCAAGTATATGACACTGCAAGTGCAGAGGTCATACAAGTAATAAAATCGAACAAGTCCGTGCATCATTCACGTAGATTGACAAATCTAATTAAAGATCAATACTCCCAACTACTAAAATTCCATACCATTTGGACTAAGAATTCATAAAGAAAGTTTTTTCTAAACTACAAAAATTAAAGATCCTAAACTATTGAATATTGTCAAACTACAAGCTAAAACAAAAGTAAATGAACAAAAATAAATTGTATCTATAAGAATGGATCGAACTGGCCTGCAGTGAGAAACTTAAAACTTCAAGAAATACAATGAAAAAACAATCAATTCCAAGACTAAAGTACATTGTTCGTTTCATGTATGGATCCTGGGTTTTTCCAAGAATTCCTAATCATTGAATTGATTTTCCATATTCACTGCTAGATATCCGCTTTCTGAAGACAAGATCCAACCAAATTACCCCAGATTCCAAATTCTCTTGCAAGATCCGGTATTTTTCTCCTACTTTCACACCCATTTCTTGTTGATACGACCTTTGCTTTCTTCTTCCTCAGGATTTTCACAAAGTTTCTACCACTCTTAATTCTGGGTGGCTCAACCTCTAGACATCTATGTGTTCGTCCCTTCCCTTGATTAGATCTAAGCTACCACTGTGTTAAGAATCCTTACCTTTAGATTAAGGTGAACTCTCCGATTATTTATATTGTTAAATACACCCTCCAACTTTTACCTCATGAGCGACCCAGGGATTTATCAAAATAAAATCTCAGCTCAGCATTTCATCAATGGTAGCCGAACATACTTCCAGAAAAGGAATGTTTCCTCACTTAGAATCTCCTCTTCGCTCGTGTCACAGGCATCCCGGATATCAGAGCAAGATACATTCCGAACTCCAGATTAAATTACTAATAGGAACTTGTCAATCTAAACACGACACCAATAAGTAAATCCAAACCCAAATTGGCCTCATATTTGTGCGCAGAAAGACTATAACTAAATGTAAATCAACCAAATGGGTCGCGCTTCCACTCACGACTAACTTAATAAACTAGCACCGATCATTTACAAATCCACTCAGAATTGCACAAACCTAGAAGAAACTAACCTTAATTTTGTCTAGATTTACATAAATTTTCACAAGAATACCAAGAAATAATGAACAAAAAAAAAAAAAGCTTCACCGCCTCACACGCATTTGCATTCAAATCCGTAAAATAAATAAACCAAAAATAAAGAAAAGAAAATAAAATCTGCTTAAACTATGTTAATCGAGTTCCTCCTTTCCTCCCTTTTTCGCAGTAAAGATTGGTTACTTTACTATTCTAAAGTCGTCTATTTATACTATAAAATAAATTGGTCGTAATCCCCGTAAAAGTTCGTGTGAATTCTAAAGAAAAACCCGCCACGTTCAATGTCGCTAATTTCCGCCGATGTCGCCACATGAATTTCTCTTTCATTGCTCGTGATCAGTCGCGATCTCTTTGTTCTATTGTAAATCATTCAGAATCAAGCTGCATCAATGGTTCAACATCGCTTGTAATCAGAACTTACTCGCTAAGAGTTTTCCATAAAGAGTCGATGAAACACATCTCGGGCTCCATGTCGCGACATCGTTGTCTTTCTCTTCTTCCAAACTGTTGCGCGACAACGCTTAGGGTCATAATTCACCTTCTCGCTTGTATGATGATCTCACAACAGGACTTGATTTCGGGTCGATTGTGTTATGGCTCCTCATTCACAGCAGCCGACTATGTCATGAATTCCATAGTGATGTCAACTCCTCACGCCTGCCATTTTTCTTCCGTCGTGAACCCAGTTCTCGTTGCAACCAAATTTTAATTTCCTCTTTCTTTAGTCACAACCTGTTGATGTCAGCGACTTGGATTCTTCGCTAGTTCTTCGTCGCGACATCAATGATCGGGTCGCGACATCGCAAGTGTCTCTTTTTATCATTAAATGGTCACAACTTCTCAGCTTGTTTTATGTCGCACCCAACAACATGTCATAATTTCAAATAGAAGCCTTCATCAAAACTAGTTGCAACTTTGTTCGCTTTTTGCTACACTCCTCTCGTGTGGTTTTCATCGACGGATCCACGTCGCACATAAAAGTGATGTCGCACTCCTCGCCAGATCTGCATTGCGTCACGACACGAGGATGTCACGACATCGATTTCTTCTTCATTCGATATTTCCTTTTGTCCACCATTATTTCCTTTGTCGCGAATCCTTTCTTTGGCAACGACTTCACCTCTTTTAGGACCATTAATCCTCTCGTCGCGACATCAAAGCATGAACTGGTGATGTCGCGGATTTGAACCGACCGACAACCGCTTCCCGTCATGTAATTCCCGATTTTCACGCGACTCACCCCGGCCAGAATCGGTTTATTCTCGATTTTTGTCGAAATTTTAGCTTTGGCTGTATTTTCCCCGCAAATGAAATTCTCGGTAAAGATCCACATTTCTGCAAATAAATCAACATTTAACTCGTATTATACTCGTGAATGGATTAAAAATCTAACAATGAGGTTTTGACTCCATTAGTTAACGAGCACTATATAAGCTCTGCCAAGCTTCAGAGTAGCAAATCAATCAATCTTTCTATACAGTGATCTAGACTTTGGTTCCATTTCTTCCCACTTCTTTCTTCTTCTTCTTTTCTCTCCTATTTCTTCTTTCTTACTTCTTTCTTTCTTCATTTTTCTCGCTTATCCAAACACGCCTTGATGATGACAAATCAAGGCATGCTTACTAAAACCCTTCATCCTTTTGAAGAGTATGACTATTTCCAAAGTAAGGTTGTGAGGTAAACTGCATGTTCTCTTGTTTTTTTTATGCCCGCATTTATGGGTGTTTACGTTCCCGCATCTTACCTTAGGTTAAAATCTTCTTAGATTTACCCTCACCGACGCAGTATTCGCAAGCTTCGTTACGCGGATGCTTATCTTCGATCCCCTCGTTATCCAGCTTAGTCGTTTCTCATTAGTTACCAGGTAGTTTTTATGAGATGTGTTCGATCAGCCGTGACATTTATGCTTATTAAATGCCATGTTTCAAGAAGGAAAGTTTTGTGGGTTTAGGTTTTAATGCTAAATAAAGATCCGTTCGTAAAATGACTGTGATGTCATCATTCCCGCAATGACGCAGGAAAGACCCGTGGACATGTCAACGCCTTAGAATCCTGCAACACAAAGGTCTGAGACTCTCAAGAGTTCTTCTTCTTTCCTGGTTTTATTTCAAGTTATATTTAGTTTGGTAACCAATAACCCACACTGCTTTTTTAACAAAAACCCTAAACTACAAAGAGAAAATACCATTTTCAATCAACTGCATTTCTTCTTCCTCATGAAGAAACCATCCCGTGTTCGACCCTAAAGCCACTATATCGTAGTGAGTTCATATCAAGCAGTTTAGATATACCTGACGATTCATGTACGCCTACTTAAGATGTTTAATCAAATGCTCTGTCGGGATGGTGCCCCAGTGAGAAAGAGAAGGCGAACTTGTGATCCATATCATGTTTTGGTGAATTTCATTTCTTTTATTTTTACCATTTTTCCCATTTACAGCTTCACTCATAGGAATTTAATTCTTGAACCTGCTCATACGATTTTCTTTTTTTTCTATTTTAATCCACATCAACCTTCCTGAGTCTGTTTTGTCGGTTTCACTTTGTTGGTGTCAGGTTCATAGTAGCTTATGCAAATGACGCGTAGACACCGTAGGCAGATCGAAAGGTTTAGTGCCCAAACAACAAGAGCGTGAACTCAGCTGCACAAAGAACCAGACTGGGAGCCCCACCTAAAGAGCAAAAGATAGCCACAGGGGTTCAAAGGAGCCCAATGCCTACGTCAATGGAGATCACATACACCCCCCAAGAGCAGAGTGCATCCCTTTAACTGACAGTACTCTCAATAAGCATGTGGTCATGGAGAACTTACCCTACTCTCTACTCCCAACTTTTCATGGAATGGAAAACGAAAAATCTATACAATAACATCCGGGATTTCGAGAATTTTGGCACGACTTTCAAAGAAGGTGCAATTCCATATGGATTTGTTTAAATTGAAGGCCTTTCTAATTCAAAGACAAAGCCGTAACATAATTCACTAAGGCCAAGGACCATCGAATCACAAGTAGAGTCGGGCAGTAAAATTCTTGAAGAAGTTCTTCAAAGGCAATACAAGACCAACACCAAGAGGTAAATCTACACATTCAGAAGCTCCATGACGTTGAAAATTTTATTTGCTGAAAGGTATCTTGAAACTATCAATGCATGCCCACACCATGGCTTTTGACACAATGGATGCCAGAAACCACTTCTATGCATGGAATGTCCCCCATGAAACAACTCGAGACCATGTGTGAGGGGAATTTCCCCAAAATAAGAATCCAGATGAAGCCATTGATTACGCTCAAAAAGTGCTATTTATAAATTTATTCAAGATAGGTTTTGAGTGCTTTATGGCACTAATCATATGAATTAAGCCAATTGTCATGTGCATGTCCACTTAGTTCTTCCGATTTGTTTTCGAGATTGTTTTGATAGTTTCTGCAGGTCTCGAGAACATCACCAACAAGCTTCATTCTTATCAGGCCGAATGCTAGAATCCCTGCACTTCCTCACCAAGTCGAGGCGATGAAATGTCAAGATGGGTTGAAGAACTACAAAGTGATGAATAAAAGTGCGTGAAGTGATGCATTAGCAAGCGTGAGCAACCAGTGATTTTGCTATGATTGTGAAAATTTCTTCCTCGATCATAAAATTTCATAATCATAAAAGAAATTTTCGCTATCCTGAAATGGGGGTTTCGCTATGTGAAATTTCGCTTGGTTAGCTTAAATTTCGCTTAGGCCAGCTTAAATTAGCTAAAATTATCGTTCCTCTTAAAATTCTCATTTTCTATCTCTTGATATTTTCGTGCTTAGGCTAGCAAAATTTCCCCGCATAGCGAAAAATGCTCAAACGTATTTTTGTATTTTTGATTCCTTAAACGAATTAATGCTTTGATAAATTACCATTTTGTCCCTAATGTAATTTCATATTTTTAGGCATTTTTGTAATTTCACACCTCAGTTGGCTATATAAGCTCTTACAACTTTGTAACCCTAACTTTCATTCACGGTAAATCCACGCAAATTTTTCATTTTAGGTCACGCTTTCTTCTCTCTTCTTTCTTCTCATTTTCCTGCTTTCCAAAACACACCCTCGAGGATGACAACTCAAGGATGTCACAAGCCCCTTCCTTTGAAGATGCAGGGTCACCGTGAGGCTCGAGGTAAGTTTTCATGCCCTCTCATTCATCACACGCATTTATGAGCATTTAAGCTCTCGCATCTCACCAGGTCAAACCTTAGATCCAGCCGAGCCAATGTACGCCTGGGCAAGCTTTCGGTTACAAAGTGACGCTAATCGCATCCACCGTCATCCACTTAGTCAGTCTCCCATTAGTCGCTTCGCAGTTGCCTCTTCGAGCCATATGCACACCGTAAGGGACTCAATGCTCAATGAATGCCAGTATCTCATGAGGGAGAATTTTTAGGTTTAGGTTTTAGTGCCAATCAAGGTTCGGTTTGGGAAAAGACTATAGGTCATTCCCCAACGCGAGAAACAAACCCGAGGGCATGAACACACTTTAAAAATCTAATCCGCTGACTCCAAGACTTCAAGGAGTCTTCTTTCTAAATTTTTCTTAATTATCATGGGCCATAACCATCCAACTTAATGCTTTTGAACAAAACCTTTAAAAATCCAAAGAGAAATACCATTTCAACTCAACCCGCACTCTCATTTCACGGCGAAAACCCATCCCCTGCTCTCGACCAAACCACCATATTGCAAAGAGCTTCTGATTACAAAGAGAGGAACTTCTTAGGTATAAATTTTGTTTTGATTCCTGATCACCCTACCGTGGCACGACCAGCCATGACTTCAACTATGTCGCCGAGACTCTAAAGCTCGATGAACCAAAGCCCAAGGAAATCGATAGACATAGCCACCAAAAGAAATCAAAGGAGGCATATATTCACTCCTCGTAAGATATGGAGCTGGTGCGTTAAGATATCCACCGCTAGGAGGGTGGATGAACCGGAAGGAAAGGCTACATGATGTCCAGTACGACCAAATCCTCGACGTGCCAAACCATGCATCAATTGCCAATCCACCGTCACCTAAGAGCAACGTTCAATCGCTTCCCCGCTGAGGGATTTAACGGAAGAGCGTGAAAACATATGGTCAAAGCAAGCTAACAACAAATGCTCCATATGGCAACACCTATAACCCCAACTCGGAGGAATCCACCCAAACCTCTCTCCCCGAAACCTCAACCCTCCAAAGATATGCTCCCGTGAGGTCAACAACAAAGAACCACCCACCTCTTCTCCCGCCGAGCAAGCCATCCTAAATTCGAAAGCAAGGTGGTGGGAAATTCTCGTAGAGGAGCAAAAAAGCCATCAATGCTCGTGCTGGAGTCAAAATTGAAAATGGAAGGGCTCCTTGAAAAGAGAATAAACGGGTCAAGGTAGTTTCTCACTTAAAATTGATAACTCGTATCATTATCACAAGATCGACCAATCGCCGAAGAAAAGCTAGAGAAAGGGAGATTCCCTTCCCGCACACCCGCCAATCTGTGGGAGTCCATGAGATGGTTCGCCAAGAACCCCAAGGATGGATGTAGAAGCAAAAGTTGTCACTTTGAGAAATGGCAAGGTGTCGACCAACCAACTCATATTTATTAAAGAAGATTCAATGAAGAATACACGCTCCTCCATTTCACAAGCACCGAGAGGCAAAAGAAGGCATCTAAGCAAGCAGCATCTTCAGCGCATGGTGTGAAGGTCAACATACCGCTTGACACAGATTAAATAGGTTCCAACGCATGCCAAATTTTTAAAGGACCGCGCAGGGCCAAGAGAGGGTCAAGTATCGACAAGAAAGCCTTCCCATCGTAATGTGCTCTGCCACTATTCGTGAGCAAGACCCCAAAGGAAACATAAAGATCCGTGGTCCCCCACCATTTCACCAATATCGAGTGGACTCAGGAGTAGATAAGGCACTCACGATCGGGAGCATCGCCAACCCACCGCCATACTCGGGCAGGCTGCCAGCTAGGCTGGGAGCTTCAAAGCCTACCAACATCACTTTATCCTTAACATTGATCGCAAAAATTCCTTTGCAAGGTATAGTTGAGGGATGGTTTGGTGAAGGTAGACAAATTTATTATCCGACTTCGAGTTCTGATGGCAGTATCGGTACAGGGCACTAAACTATGCCTATCATACTTGGGAGGCCATTTTTGGCCACATCTAATGCCATAATCAATCGTTTAACGAGTCATAGCTTACCTTGGCAATATGACTTGAGCCTAATATTTTCCACTCCAGGAAGCACAAATCAAAGAGGAGCTAAGAATAGAATCGATGAGGATCATCATCGTCTTAAATGCGGAAAGCACAAGGCTCACAAATCAAGCAGGAGGAATTAGATGAAAGAATGCTGAAGCGCTTTGACAAGAATTAACTCCGCATTAGTCACTTCTCCAAAGACCACCGACTCCAAGAGCCAGATGGTAAAAATGCTCAACACAAAGGAGCCGAAAGTATGAAGGCAACCGCAACACACCTCGCCAACATAGCGAGCCTCCTCCTCGGGGATCTCCATGAACCGTATGATCTCAGTAGGAGTGGTTTCTACAGTAAATTAGAAGCCACTCCAATTTTTGTTAGAGTTTTATTTGCTTTGTTTTTGCTGAATTTGTAGTTTTACATAATTTTCTTTAATTTTAGATTTGTTTATGTAATTTTTCCTATTTTCAATCAAGTATTCTCATAATTTTTGGTATTTTGTTTTTTAGGTGCAAAGAGCTCCCAGTCTCCCCACTTTTTCTGTTTTATTCATTTTATTCTATTTTATTTTGATTTTAATTTTTTCTTTTAGATTCACTTTTAGTTAATTCGTTTTTAGATTAATTTTCTTTTTTTTTTTTAATTTTTCTTGTGTTTACTATGAGTTTTTGGTTAATTTTGAAGGTATCAGAAAACCAAAGGCAAGAAGCCGTATGCAGGAGCATGGCCACACACTGTGCGACCTAGCGCAACAAGAAAATTGCAGTGCGCGAAATTCTCGCGCATTCTCAAAGACCTGCATGCCATATGAGACAAAAAGGGGAATACTATAAAAATATAAAAAGTCTTATGAATTTTTTGTTTATCTTTTTTAATTAAAAAAATTATTTCTCTCTTATAAAAAAATAAATAAATAAAATGTTTTTTTATTTATTTGATTCTTTTTAGTTTTATTCAAAAAAAAAATGTAGCGCGAAAATTCGCGCATGCCCCAATTTTTGATGTTGTCTTGTTTCCCATTTTGTTTCACTCATAACTTACTCATCAAAACTTCAAGCTGGGTAATTTCGTATCGCTGAAATCTGAGAGAGTGTAGAATCCAAATATATCCAAAAACACATTTGAAATTATGATATGTGTGTAATTTTCTAAATGCCTTAATCGGTCATTTTCTTTCCTCTCTTTTCATCTCATAACTTGGTTCATTTAAAGTCCAAACAGAGTGAATAAGGTGTTCTGTGAAATTCATGGGCGCCCCATCCAACAACGAGTACATTCTTCATCAGGAGGTAACACTTACTTCTCTAATTTCAATCCAAGCCCCATCATGACGTATTTAAGTCAGTGAGAGCTAGCGAAGGAAGAGGCATTTATTTATGTTCTTTGTATTCATTCTTTAGTAAGCCCATTTTGTATGTTCAAAGGGGTTTCACGTTTTTCCTTTCAGTGAAACTCGTTATACTATACATCTTACTTTTTCTAATTCAAATTGCACCTATTTTTGCCCCCTTTTTTTTTTTTCAGGGTTTTGCCTTTCTTATAGTTCAAAAGTCAAGCACTCAGATGATACCACGTTTGCTAGATTAATTCCATGCATTCGAGTAGCTGTCAAGAAGGCCCCCGTAGTCAACCTTTCTTCCACCGTTAGCTAACCACAATACGTTGCACGTGCCATTCAAGAATAGGCTGAAAAGTCGTGATACCCCTGTTTTGCAAAATAAGCCTTAGTTTGTGACCAATTGCATTAAAGCTTAGTTCTCATGAAGAAGACCAATGAAGTCTTCCAAAAGAAAAAGAAAAACAAAAACAAAATGAAAACCACAACACTTTGCCTTGAAACCCGAGCACGGTCCGAGGGGTTCACAAGAAAGCTCTAGCCCGGTGCCCTAAACCAACTGTCGGAGCCACCGACTCTGCTCAAGTAACACGGTGGACGGGTGTAGTTTAGCGAGTCAGAAAAAGCAGAAATTTGAAATCATTCGAGCATGTAAAGAGGTCCAAGAGTTTGGCTCCAATGATCCTTTGACTTGATGCCCTAAACCTTAGCTGGTCAGGAGTCACCTAAGGGATCCTCGCTACACCCGACTCGTGTGTCGAGCTCTCACATCAGATCCTGGCCAACATGTAAGAGGTGTGAACAAGAGTAGATCCAAGATCTATTACTATCGGGCTCAAGATTCTAAGGCATTGCGAGCTCGTCATGAGGGAGGGGGAGCAAATTAGCAATTATCGATAAAAATCGATCAACTAAAACACTTTACTCTCGTGGAAGTTTTTCGGTTGATTCCTTGTCGATACCTGGCCCTTACACTTCACTGTATGGCACACTTATTCTTAAACTGCTTTTATGCGTGATCCCAATTTTTCATACTAAGGGCAGGGCATTTCCTAATTATACACTTTTTGAATATACCACCTCTTTGTGCATACATATAACTTGCATATTCTTCCTTTTTGTTTTCATTGCTAAGGGACTAGCAATGTGTAGGTTGGGGGGTGAAGAGTTAGAAAAGGAAGTGTCATTTATTTATGTTTTTGTTACTATTTTGAGCAAGCCCATTTTGTATGTTCAGTGGCTTGCTGGTTTTTCCTTTTTGTGAAGCTGTTATACTATACAGCTTACTTTTTCAATTCAAATTGCACCCATTTTTGCCCCCATTTTTTTTGTGGTTTTGCCTTTCTTATAAGTTGAAAAGTCGAAGCACTGCATGATACCACGTTCATAGAATTAATTCCAAGCATTTCTCCGAGTAGCTGGTCAAGAGAAGGCCCCCGGGTAGTCAACCTTTCTCTTCCACCGCACAACCACACACACGCTGCACTCATTTTCATCACAGGCTAAAAATGCATGCCCCCTTACTTTGCAAAACCAAATTTTAGCTTTGGTGACCACCTTGCATAGGTTTAGGGTTCCCCACAAAAGAAGACCAATGAAGTCTTCCCAAAGAAAAGAAAAGAAAAAAACAGAATGAAAAGTCGCGATGACGTTTGCCTTGAAACCCAGCACGGTCCGAGGGGTCTACTGAAAGCCTTTGAAGCTCCTAAGGTCTCTAAACTAATCGGTCGAGCCACTGACTTAGCCACTTCGCCATATACTTAATAGATGCCAGTAGAAGCTTAACAGTCAGAGGGTGTTAGAAATTTGAATCATTCGAGTCTCGTGTGAAGCCTGAAGAGTCAGGGTCTAATCATCCTTTGACTTTGCTCGGCTCTAAACCTTAGTTAAGCTGCGTCATCTAAGTGGGATCCCCATTACACCCGACTTCAGAGGCTCAGTTCTCAAGACGCATCCTACACATGTATTAGGTTTGGACAAGAGTAGATCCAAGATCTATTGAAGTTATCAACATTCCAAGGCATTGCGTGAGTTTGGGGATACTATACCTTATTGGTAAAAAACTCGATCACCTAAAAACACTCTAGACTCGCGGAAGTTTTGTAAGTCAGATTCCTCTGGTCGATACGCCCCATTACTTCGACTGCATACATTCTATTCTCCAAACTCGGTTTTTATGCAGATCCTAAATTTTTCACACTGAAAGTGGCATTTCTAATTATACACTTTTTTGAATATACCACCTCTTTGTGCATACATATAACTTCTGTATATTTTTCCTTTTGTTTTCATTACTAAGGGACTAGCAATGTAGGTCGTGTGAAGAGTTAAATAAAGGAAGGCATTTATTTTATGTTTTTTGGTTTATTTTGAGCAAGACCATTTTGTATGTTCAGTGGCTTGCTGGTTTTTCCTTTTGTGTAGTTTATATACTACATACAATTACTTTTCAATTCAAATTGCACCCATTCGCTTCTATTTTTTCAGGGCTTTGCCTTTCTTATAAGTTGAAAAGTCGAAGCACTCGTACAGATACCACGCTTGCTAGACTAATTCCATGCATTCCTAGGAAGTTGGTCAAGAGAAGGCCCCCGGTTGTCAACCTTTCTTCCAATCGTTAGCTAACCACACACGCTACGGTTCCTACGTATAGGTCAAAGTCAGATACCCCTTACTTAAAACTGAAATTTTTAGCTTGGGTGACCATCTCAGATTAGATTTAGGTTCCCCATAAAAGAAGACCAATGAAGTCTTCCAACAGAAAAAGAAAAAGAAAAACAGAATGAAAAGCCTGGGACAATTTTCCTTGAAATCCGAGCAAGGTCCGAGGGGTCTACGGTGAAAGCCTTTAAAGCTCCTATGTCTCTAAACCAACGTCAGAGCCACCCGACTTAGTGCTCGCTTACATGGTGGATGGGCAGAGTTTAACGAAGTTGTAGGTGTCAAATTTGAAATCATCTTGAGTCCGGGGCGAAGCCCGAAGAGCTCGTGGTCGAATCATCCTCGACGGATGCTCAACTCCAGCTGGTCGAGTCACCTGTGATCCCCATTACATGACTTTGGTGAGGCCTACTCATCATTGCATCCCTACAATATAGAAAGAGGTGTAGAATAAGAGGATCCAAGATCTATTCCAAGATGGTCAACATTCTAAGGCATCGGGCAGAGCTGGTTGGTGGGTGGCGGGAGCAAATTTAGCGTACTTATCAGTAAAACCGATCACCTAAACACTTAGACTCGCGGAAGCTCTTAAAGCCGATTCCTCGTCAGTAATCATTCCGACACTTGACCTGTATGGCACTTATTCTCCCAAACTGGTTTTTATGCAGGATCCCAATTTTTCATACTGAAGGCAGGGCATTTCCTAATTATACACTTTTTGAATATACCACCTCTTTCAGGCATACATAACCCGTATTATTCTTCCTCATTCATTTACTAAGGGACTAGCAATGTAGGTTAGGTGAAGAGTTAGCTAAGGAATTTGGCATTTATTTATGTTTTTTTACTATTTTCTTAGCAATCCCATTTCAGATGTTCAAAGTAGCTTGTCGGTTTTTCCTTTTAGTCGTTATACTATACAATGCATTTTTCAATTCAAATTGCGCCTTCATTTTCGCTTCATTTTTTTGTGGTTTTGCCTTTCTTATAAGTTGAAAAGTTGAAGCACTGCATGATACCACGTTTTCTAGACTAATTCCATGCATTTCCAAGTAGTTGGTCAGTAGAAGGCCCCTGGTAGTCAACCTTTCTCTTCTACCGTTAGCTAACCACAATACGTGGACGGTTTTCACACAGTCGGTGCCGCATACCCCTCTTACTTTGCAAACCAAATTTTTAGCTTTGGTGACCACCTGTAATAGTTTAGGTTCTCACAAGAAGACCTCAATGTGTCTTCCCAAAGAAAAAGAAAAAGAAAAAGAAAAAGAAAACATAAATGGAAGTCGCGACACTTCGCTTGAACCCGAAAGCATGGTCCGAGGGCTCACTTCGCGAGCCTCTAGCCGTGCCCTAAACCAACTGGTTGGGAGCCACCGACTTAGTGCTCATGGCACGGGTGGATAGTAGAGTTTAGCGAGTCAGAGGTGCTGGAAATTAAATCATCTCGAGTCCGGGTGAAGCCCTAAGAGTTTAGGCTCATCGATCCTTTCGACTTGCTTCTCTAAACCTTAGTTATCGAGTCATCGTGATCCATCGCGATAACGGATTCTCAGCAGGTCGAAGTTCTCGCAGACGCATCATACAATATAGAAGAGGTGAAATAAGAGTAGATCCAAGATCTACACACCATCACACACCACAAGGCTTTCGCTATGGTGGTCAACATTCTAAGGCATTCGCAGTGAGTTTCTGGTTTGGGAGCAAATTATCAGAAAATTGGATCACCCAAACATCTTCTAGACTATGTAGCAGTTTTGTGTTGATTCCTCGTCGACACTCATTCCACACTCGAATTGCATGGCACTTGTATTCTCCCAAACCGGCTTCTTATGAAGGATCCCATTTTTCATAACGAAAGTGCATTTCCTAATTATACACTTTTTGAATATACCAATTTTCAGGTATACATATAACTTTGCATATTCTTCCTTTTATTTAATGTTATGGACTACCAATGTATAGGTCAGTGAAGTTATTAGTTAAAAGGTAGTGGCATTTATTTATCTTTTGAAAGACGATTTATGCTTCCATTTTGTATCTTCAAAGGGCTTGTCAAGCTTTTTTTTAGTTGAAGCCTATATACTATACAACTTACTTTTCAATTCAAATTCCAAATCTATTTTATTCAATTTTTTTGCTAGTTTTGCCTTTCTTATAAGTTGAAAAGTCGGCACTCATATGATACCACACGTTTGCTACACTAATCTCCATGCATTTCCAGTAGTTGGTCAAGAGAAGGCCACCTGCAAATAACCTTTCTCTTCCACACACGTTGCACGTCCGAGTGCCATCAATAAACAAAGTTGCATACCCTTACTTTGCAAAATCAGCCCAGCTTTTGGTGACCACCTGTACTGGTCAGGTTCCCCATAAAAGAAGACCAACGAAGTCTTCCAAAAGAAAAAGAAAAGAAAATGTAATTTAGTGCCGCAAACACACTTTCCCTCAAAACCCGAGCATGGTCCGAGGGTTCACAGAAAGTTTCCTAAAGCCCTAAGGGCCCTAAAACCAACTAGTCAGAGCCACCGACTTAGTGCTCGCTAGCGGGTGGATAGGTAGCTTCAAATGAAGGTGGTATGGAAATTCAAATCATTCTGAGGTCCAAAGTGGTTTCCAAGAGTCTCATAGTTTTAATTCCATCCTTTCGACTGTCGCCTCTAAACCTTAGCTGGTCAGAAAACACAGGATCCTACATAATCTTACCCTGGTGAGGTCGAGTTCTCAGCATTGCATCCTACAATACAGAAGAGGTGTGAAATAAGAGTAGATCCAAGATCTATTCAGGCTGGTCAACATTCCAAGGCATCGCGCTATCGTCGTGTGTGGGGAGCAACTTAGCGCTCATTGAGAAACCGATCACCTAAACACTTAGACTCTTGTGGAAGTTTTGTGTTGATTCTCGGGTCGGGACACCCGCTCGACACTCGACCTCATTGCACTTATTCTCCCAAACTAGTTTTTATGCAGGATCCAAATTTTTCTGTTATCGAGGGTGGGCCATCAATTATAACACTTTTGAATATACCACCTCTTCAGGTGCTACACATAACTTGGTATATTCTTCCTTTTTGTTTTCAGTCATAAGTGAATTAGCAATGTGTAGACTCTAAAGGGAGGCTAAGAGTTAGCAAAGGAAGTGGTATTTATTTATGTTTTTCTTACTATTTTCAAATAAACCTATTTTAGATGTTTAGTGGTTGCTGGTTTTTCCTTTTTAATGAAGATGTTATACCATACAAATTTGATTTTTTCAATTCAAATTACACTCCATTTTGGCCCTTCAATTTTTTTGTGGTGTTTTTGCCTTCTTATAAGTTGAAGTCAAGACCGCATGATACCACATTTTCTGACTAATTCCATGCATTTCCGAGTAGCTGTCGCAGAAGGTCTCCCGTAGTCAACCTTTCTTCCACCGTTATTAACCACACACGTTGCACGCTCTGCCATCATCAGTCAAAAGCCGCATACTCCCTCATTTTCCAAACCAGCCTGCACTTCGTGACCACCTGACATAGTTTTAGGTTTCATAAGGCAAAGAAGACCAATGAAGTCTCTCCCAAAAGAAACAAAAGAAAAACATAATGAAAAGTCACGACACTGGTTTCAAAACCGAGCACTAACTGAGGGTCTACGGGTAGAAACCCTTAATGCCCTATGCCTCAAACCAACTCGTCAGAGCCATCCACTTAGCGCTCGCCATATCGTGGACGGGTAGAGTTTAGCTTAGTCAGAGGTGCTGAAATCAAAATCATTTGGAGTCCGGGGGTGAAGCTCTCGGCGAGCTCGCGGGTCGACCATCCTTCGACTACGCTCCCAAACCTTAGTTGGTTTGGAGTCATCTGCGGATCCCGCTACACGGACTTTAGTAGGCTCGGTTTCTCAGCATTGCATCCTGGCACACATAGAAGAGGTGTGAAGATAGATCCAAGATCTATTCAGCTGGTCAACATTCTAAGGGCATCAAGCAAAGAGCTGGTGGGGAGCAAACTAAAGAAATTATCAGGAAACTCAATCACCTAAACATTCTAGACTCTCGTAGTTTTGAAGCTGATTCTCTGGTCAGACACTGGCCTTTACACTGACCGTATGGCACTTATTCTCCCAAACTGGTTTTTATGCAAGATCCCAATTTTTCATACTGAGGTTAGGGCATTTCCTAATTATACACTTTTCGAACATACCACCTTCTCAGGCATACATATAACTCGTGATATTCTTCCTTTTGTTTTCTACTGGCAGGACTAACAATGTGGCTCGTGTGAAGAGCAAAGTAAAATGGCGGCATTTATTTATGTTTTTGTTATTATTTCTGAGCAAGCCCATTTCGTATGTTCAATGGCTTGTTGGTTTTTCCTTTTGTGAAGTCATATACTATACAAACTACTTTTTTCAATCTTAAATCGCACTCCATTTTTTCCCCAATTTTTTTTCTTTTTGTGTTTTGCCTTCTTATAAGTTGAAAAAGTCAAAGCACGCATGATACCACTGCTCATATCACCCCATGCATTTCCGGTAGTCAGTCGCAGCACTCAGAAGTCAACCTTTCTCTTCCATCAAGAAGAACCAAGCACACACGTGGAATGAAGTTTTCATCAATAGTCAGCATACACCCCATTTTGCAAATCCGGGCTTGGGCCTCTTCGTGACCAATTGCACAGGTCTAGTTCTGCAGTAAGACCAATGAAGTTCCCAAAAGAAAAGAAAAAGAAAAATAGAATGAAAAGCCGCAACACTTTGCCTTGAAACCCGAGCATGGTCCAAGGGGCCTACTTTAGTTTTTAAAGCTCCTATGTTCTAAACCAATCGTCAGAGCCACCACTAGTGTCGTTGGCACGGGTGATGGGTATAGTTTAGCGAGTCAGAAGCCGGAAATTCAAATCATTCAAGTCCGGGTGAAGCCTCAAGAGTTTATGGTCGTAATGATCCTTTGACTTTATGCCCTAAACCTTAGTCAGTCGGGAGTCATCAAGGATCCCCTGCATAATTACTCTCGTGAGGTCAAGTCCCCTCCAAAGACGCATCCTGCCAATACAAGAGGTGTGAAATAAGAGTAGATCCAAGATCTCGGCCAATCATTCTGGGTTACTAAGTGTGAGCTTGGTCTGGGGAGGTATGCCTTAGCTATCGGGCAAAAACCGCTCACCCATACACCTAGACCTGGTGGAAGTTTTAGGCTTGATTCCCAGTCAGATTAATGGTCCTGACATTCGACCAGATGGCACTTATTCTCCAAACTAGTTTTTATGTAGGATCCCAATTTTTCATACTTAGTACTCCTAACTATACACTTTTTTGAAGATACCACCCTCAGGCATTCATAACTCGTGATATTCTTTTTTTTTTCGCTTACTAAGCATGATCAACAAATGTGGTAGTCAGTGATTAAATTCAACAGTGCTATTTTCAGAACTTATTTATTATAGGTTTTGAGTGCTTTTAGTACTAATCATCCATTGAACCCAATTGGCATGTTAAGGTCACTTTATATTGATCGTCAGACTCTGTTATTTTTAGTTTTTTACCGCACTTGATACCAATTCTCACTAACGGTCCTAAGATAAAGAATTCAAGTTGAATTTCTTCAAACCCAAAAGAATCCAAGCATGAAAGCTCATGCGTAAAGTTTGAAGTGCGCATAGCCCGCGTAATCTGAGAATTTACATTGTGAAATTTCAGATGTGAAGCGAAATTTCACAAGACTGAATTTCATAATTGTAGGAATTTTTAGCGCGATGCGAAATGTTTTCACACACAAATTCTTCCGCCTCATTTCTGCTCCCGTGAACAATCCCGCTTTTTTGTATATTTTTCCAATTTTACCCTTTGATGTAATTTTGATGTCTTCACATGTTTTATGTAATTTTGTTATCGAGCATTATATAAGCTCCTACTGCTTTGTAGAAATCAATCAATCTTTCAAGACAGTGACACATCTTGTTCTAGTTTTCCGCAGCTTCTTCTTCTTTCTCCTACTTTCTATTTTCTTCATTTTTTCGCTATCCAAACACACCTCACGATGACAAATCAAGGCATGTTTCGCTAAAACCTCCTTCATCCTTGGAAGAGGAGGGCCACCGTGAAGGCTAGGAGGTAAATCGATGTTCTTCTGTTTTTTTATGCCCGCATTTGGCGGGGCAGTTTCTACGCCCTCGCATCTTACCCAGTAAAATCTTCTAGACTCAATTTCACCGACGTATTTGGTGTTTCTTCGCTGGGTTACAAAGTGGATGCTTATCTGATCCCCGTTATCCAGCTTAGTTGTTCATTAGTTACTATAGTTATAGTTTTATGAGATGTGTTTCACCTGCTGTGACATTTATGTTATTAAAATGCCATGTTTCAAGAAGGAAAGTGATTAGTGCTCCAAAAAGTGTTAGTCTTAACTTATTCAAGATAGTTTTTGGTGTTACAAGAATTAATCATATCAATATTTAATTGACGGTGTAAATCCACTTAGTACCACTGATGCAATTTCGAGTTTTTTTTTTTGTATTTTTGCAGGTTTTTGCATGCCTCGGCCACTTAGTTCGAGTTTGATATCAAGTTATGAAGCAACTAGTGAAGATTGGAAACTATTTGCCACCGTAAAACGTAAGGAATGCATGGATTATTGAAGGAAATGGGATATGTGAGTAAAAAGGAAGATGCAAAGAGCAATGCAAAGAAGCAGAGCTTATCTCAGAATTCAGATTGCTTAAAATTCTCACGATTGCGAAAATTCGCAATCAAATTTTGTTTTGCTTTGTTGCTGTAAAATTCTGCAATCCAATAAATCGAAATCTAGCTGCTAGCTGTACTGTTAATCAGCAAATTTATCGTGCCTTCAGCTTAAATTAACCAATTTCTCTATCTCACAATTTTCAAGTAGAGTGTAAATTCACAGCTAGCGAAATTCAATTCTGATAGCTTAAGCCAAATTTCACTTTCGCTATCTCTCAGAGACTTGAAGGCGGAACCCACAGATTATAAATTTTCGTCTATGCTAGCGAAATCCCCCTGCATAGCGAAATTGCTGCCCCTGTGATTTTTGTATTTGATCCCAAACGACTCACTGGTATTACCATTATAGCCCTTATGTAATTTCATATTTTAGGTGTTTTAGTATTTTCACACTTTGGGTTGTACTATATAAACCCCCATAACTTTGTAACCCTAAGCAACTTTTCATTTTATAAAGTTTCCCGCAGCTTTCATTTTAGGGTTTCATTTGCTCCCTTCTCTCTCTCTTCTTTCATTTTCTAGGCTGCCAAACACCCCGAGGATGACAACTCAAGGGATCTTAGCTAAGCCCCCTTTCCTCAAGGAGGGTCACTGGGTGGAGGCTTAGAGGTGCCTTCATGCCCTCTCATTTATCACACTCGCATTTATGAGCAGATTTAAGCCCCTCAGATCTCAACACCCTAGGTTGAAACCTCCTAGATCCAGCCTCACCAATGTGTATTTGGCAAATTTTGTGGTTACAGTGGATGCTTAATCTTAGATCCACTGTCATCCACTTAGTTGTCTCCTATTAGTTGCCGTAGGTTGCCTCTTTGAGGCCATATGCACACTGTAAGGGACTTGAATGCTCAATGAATGCCATATCTCATGAGGGAGTAATTTAGGGTTTAGGTTTTAAAGGTTAAATCAGGTCTAGCTTTGGGGAAAAGACTAGAGGTCATTATCCCCAACGCGAGGAAACAAAACCCAGGGCATGAATACACCTAAAATCTAATCCAAAGACCCAAGACTTCAAGGAGTCTTCTTTTCTAAATTTTTCTTAATTTTATTTGCGCTTTACAACCATCCAACTCACCGTTTTGAACAAAACCTTTAAAACTAAAGAGAAATACCATTAACCTAACTGCACTTCTCATTTCACTCAAGAAAACCCATCCCCGTGTTCTAATCTCTAAACCACTATACAAGAGTTTGACTACTAAGAGATAACTAGTATAAATTTTGTTGATCTGATCACCCTACTCGTGGGCACGAATCAAAGTTTGTGGTTTAGGCTTTGGGCCGCCAAATAAAGATCCTGGCTCAAGAAATAACTATATGTCATCATCCCCAACACGAGAAAGACCCGGACATGTTGAATGCCCAGAATCCTATACAGGCCCGAGACTTCAAGGAGTTCTCTTTTCCAATTTTATTTCTGCTATATTCAGTTTGCAAACTAACAACCTACACCGTTTTAAACAAAAACCTGGAAAACTAAAAGAGAAAATACCTATGTTCAATCAACTGCATTTTCTTCAGCCTAAGAAAACCCATCCTCGTGTTCTAATCTTTAGAGCCACTATATCGCAATAGCTCCTACTAAGAGTAGGATTTAGGATATAAATTTTGTTGATTCTGATACACCTACTTTGCATGCGAATCAAAGAGTCAACGACCAAAATTATTATTATTATAATTATGAACTATTTTTATCATTATTATACTATTAGAACAAATATATGTTTCAATCCCTTATCCAAAATAATATTAAATTGATTTATTCTACCTAATGAAATCAAGGATAAAAACAACACTACTTTCTATTTAGGGTGTGGTGCCATTTAAAGATGATTTTATTCAATTATATAAAGGAAAAATTATATACTAAATATTTTTTATCATTATTATATTTTAAAATATATATTTTTCCATTAAAATCATTTTTTTAATAAAAATACATTAATTTTAACCAAAATAAATACAACATGGATCTAATTCACCAACAAACCATGACCCAAAAATATTACAAAATTAAACTCCACATATCAATCTCCACATGACTAACAATCCAAAAGTTATTAAAAATATTGAATGAATAAACATATATTGCATTGTGGCCAAAACGAATACTCCTATTATATCATTATAAAAGACAATATTAGAAATATGAAATGCATAAACATATATTGCATTATATTCAGAAACCAAAACTCATCTAATATCATTACAAAAGGCAAACCCAGTTACTAAAAATATGAAAATGGACAAATATATATCAGACATATTCCAAAACTAAACTCAAATTATATCATTGCAACAGCAAACCCATTAATTTAATCCCATTGATTATGAAGATAATGTTTAAAACCCCATTGATGGTGATCGGAAATGGGTAGAGCTGCGTGAGAAAATCAAGCTTTGTCGATGAGAGAAATAAGTGAAAAAGCGGATTTCAGGAGGTAGTTGTTCGAGGTTGGATGTGATGGGTGAGTTGTATGATGTGTACACAAATGAGAATGTGTTAGATGGCTCACAACTCTTATCCATGCCAACTGAAAAGAAATTAAAAACGATTAAAAGAAGAAAATGGGTACAAAATATCGCCTCAATTATTCTCATTAAATGCTCCCAAGTTCTATCCTCGCCAATTTCATAAATTCTAATATATTTATTGTTATAATTAAAAATTAGAGGTCTTATGATATAATTTGAAGATAATATTAATAAATTAAAAAAGTCTTATGATACATCCCGTCGCTTCACCATTCAATGATTAAATGTTTTTTCCCTAAGTTCTATCTTGCCACTCTCATAAATCTAATATATTATTATAATTAAAAATTAGAAAGTCTTATGATAAAATCTGAAGATAATATTAATAAATTATAATTAAATTAAAACAAAATTAGTTTATGGTGTATTCACATTACTAAGAATGAATTTTAGTTAAAATAAGGATTAAATTTTTATCATTTTAGAAATAAATTCTTCAATTCAATCAAATTAAATTTGGTAATCATGTAATTTTCACCACTAAATTAGTGGATTTTGTTCTCACAATTAATGTTTTACTAATTTTTTGTGTAAAAGATCCTAAATTTTGCTTCAGGGAGAGTATCATTTTTCGGTCCGATCATGAGGTGACATGAGCGGGTCTCAGGCACACACCAAGGCATATTTAAACCATACCACACTCGTACCTAACTCCCTATCTCGAGCCGGGAGGGACTATAAGGGACAAAGCTCTACCACTTAATACAAGCGTACTTAAAGGCTCTAACTTGTTTGCATATAATTATATTAAGAATATAAGTAGTATAAAATATAATAAGTACAAGAAATTCTGTATATAATTATAGTGAATGTTTTTTTACATCTATTCACTTTGCATTATATCATGCATTTCGTCTTGGCCAAATTCCATCCCACCGACTCAACCTCGGGACCCTCCTCCGTATGTCTGTATGAGCTCTTAACCACTTAAGCTAGGTCTTATTGCCTATAAATTATGTACATGATCATAATCTACTTGTTATTCTTATTCTCCTAGTTTTATCTTTTAATTTTTATTTATTATTGAAACTTGATTTAGTATATTAATATTCAAATCTGAATTAAATTTTACTATGGAAAGAGTTTTGATTTCCAAAAAATTCATCCAATCTAAAAGGAATTAAAGTAAAGATGGGTAGAATAGAAAGATGTGAAATATTATATCTACAATCTATATTTCCTTATATTTTCTATAGTTATATAAATAAATAAGGAACATGAATTTAAAACTAATTAAGATAACTCTTAAGATTAAAAAATTTAAATATTAAACTATTTTAAAATTACAAAATAATTATAAAATTTAAATTAATAATAATGTAATGTTGCACATAGTCTGCTTTTATGAATACCTATCTTAATATAATGTTTCAGTGGATACTATTAAAGTTTTTATAATATTTATGAGATTTATTAATTTTGTGGCCATTAGTATTTTAGGTTAAAAAATCTACTAATATACCCATAAATCAATACTAGTATAAGGAAACCATACTTTAAAGGAAAATTAAGATTAAATTAAAGTTGAAAGTAACATTCATATTTTTTAAAAGAAAAGTGACATTGTAAAAAAAAAAAGTAACAAAGGGAAAGTCAAAGATTTGAAAAATAACTAAAACTAAAAATATTGATCTTAAATATTAAATTAATGTTAATACTAAGATTAAGGTCGAAATTAATGTATCTTTAATAGTTATAATTAAGACTCAATGTAAAGTAAACGACAAAATTAAAAGACAACATAAACTTGAAAATTAAATATATACAAGTTACCCCAAACATGTAAAGTAGATGCTGCTAGTACTTCTTACTTAACCTCGGTAGTCTCAAATTCGAGCCCGGGAATGCGCTTATAATTGCGGGTGTTCCTCGACCGCCCTTATGGTCCCTCCTAGCTCGTATGGGGATTAGTCTGGATGTGATATGACTTAAAGATGGTTTCTATGTGTACACAAACCCGCTCAAGACACCTCATGGTTTGACAAAAAACATATAAAAGACAAATAAAGGGAAATATTTAATCAAAGTCAAAATTAAGATTAAGCTTAAAGTTTGAGATTACAGCACAATCATAACTATAGTAATAATGTTAAAATAGAAAACAATGCATATAATTATAATTAAAATTAAGATTAAATTAAAATTATTTATATAAACATGATTGAAATTAAATCATATTTAAATAATAAGTATATATATATGACTTTAAGATGTTTTCTATGTGTGCACAGACCCGCTCACGACACCTCATGGTTTGACAAAAAAAAAAAAAAAACATATACAAGATTGAAATTGTAACACCCCAAATTATATCCTAATAGTTTTATAACATGTTTAGGGTATAATAAAAATAAAAGTATATTTTTTCGGAATAAAATAAAGATAAAAATAAAATAAGCAAGAACTTTGAATTAATAAAAAAGTTAAGGGTAAATTAATACCACAATTCAAAGACTCCAAGGGTCATAATTTAATAAGTTCTATGCCAAAGTAGGAATATGATAAGTTAAATTAAGAAGAATAGAGTAATAAGAGAGTACAATGTAAAATACTATAATTGATTGGCAAATATTAGAGAGTTAGAGGACCAAATTGAAATAAAAAAGGATAAGATTTAAATGCGTTAAGACTAAAAATAAATATCTCATTTTGGTCTTGGAGAAAAAGTTAGAAAGAAAAACGGATACAGAGAAGCAGAAGAGAAGAGAAGAAAGAAGGAAGTAAAAAGAAGATCACAGACATTATAGTATAAGTCTAGTGTTTCTGCATGGATTGAAAGTATGGTATTTGTCTAAGCCTGTAAGGAAAGTATAGATAAGGCGGTTTGGAACCCTTGTGTATGGTTGGTTTGAAACCCTAAACCTGGCTTCGTTAGGGTTGAGTTGAGAAGAGCTCTTAAGGCTCCTATATATGTGTTTTTGGGGAAAGGTCCTGCTGCAATTTGAACCAATAAAATTTCCCTATTTTTTATCACACGCATTAGCCGGACCTTAGAACTGATTTTTGGGTAAGAAATAAAGGGAATTTGGCAGTGAGTCCTTCTGGTAAATTGTATCCACATTAATGAACTTGATGTTGATTTTGAATTTCTCAA
>JAEQBH010009586.1:0-62628 GCA_016808115.1 Tetrastigma voinierianum | reverse complement strand
TGTCGGGTAGCTAGGCTGGCTGCCACCGATGTCTCCGCACCAACTAACCTGAGACACTCCTCTAATGGAAATGGCCTTCCCAGCCACAATAAAACATCCTGCATTTTACCCTACACTTACGGTGTCGCCCGGACAGGCGACGACGGAAGAATACTCTAGGTGCCACCGCTAGCAACCTGGGCCTCATCGATCCTCGACTCAGGAAGCTCACCGACTCTACTATAACCTCGTACTTTGTCTTCTTTCTACCGATCGCCCGTAGCTCTCTGGGAAGTGCCTGCACTCCTCTTCTCCTTCTCTTCTTGCCTACTGACACGAGTCGCTGTAATTTTGCCCGACCACCTCAGAGCAAATTTCAACCCACTCCCCAACATATTCTAAGGAAGACCGACAAAATCCACTGACATTCTGCATCGAATCCCTAAAAACTCACTCGTAACTCCACGCCCGAATATATATGGAACCAATCTAACTAGTTCTCGAACTTTCATATATTTTTGATATCATGTTCTTCTCTCAGCTTCTAATTTGAAGAACCTCACTTTTGAATCCTTATAACTTTGAGGAAAACCTATTAGTGAACTTCAAATTGGTCCCAGATATGTTATTGGGATACTTCCTTTCCACGGTATCCCACCACACCCTAGCCCTCGCTTTCCATCAAAATCGAAAACAAGACTCTTGCTCATCCGTAAGTGCCCCATAACTCCAGAAACCTTATTTACCCTATTCAGCCATAACCGCCGCTGATCACCACCGCTACACGGTCACACGCCACTTTCTATACTCTCTATATCGACCCTCCCAAAGCCTCCTTCTTCAATAACCTCTCTAGGTGGTGGTGGAAGCTACGACTGTTGATGCGTCGCTATGACTAAGACCTACAGCAAACCTCTTGGTCTTCGAAACTTCGTCCTCCCTACTAAATGGGACATGTCTGACGAGCCTCGGTAAAACTCCGCCATAACACATGTCACGGAAGGCCCCCGCTTCCAGCCCAGTTAACTCCTTAGCTCGCTTCTCTGTAATCGGCTGGAAACAAACCCATTCAAACTCTTCCTTGAACAGATTAGGCACTCCCTCCAGATCTCCTGAACCCCACCACCTGCAGAACGCCCATCAGAGGGAGAAAAGTAGAAAGTGACCATCCGCTCCTCAGACACCAGATCACCCGGTATCCGCTTTACTTCTCTAACCATGATGGCCTTTTCGTCTCCCAATCCATCATAGTTCATGGTCGGTCATTTCATGAAAGGCCCGCCCACGTCAATACAGCCAAAAAGTCAAACATAATCCCAATAATTCACTCCACACTTGAGGTGTCTCGCCCAACAGTGTATCTGATATATCATGGCATATTTATACCACCATCATGTCTCAAACAATTCTGAGCCCATAAAATTCTTTCCACAGTTGTCATGTGAATCAAACATAAGATTTAATTATAATATAACAATAAGATAACAACATATGAAATAATTCAACTATAACATTTCAAAACTGGTTCATACCATGCGCTAAGGATCCAACCAATCAACCCGCGAACCGAGGACTCCAGACTAATTGGATATAGAAACTTTCCTCAAACCATCAAATAAAAATCCATGGAGCGAACCCTTATAACTTTAACATATCTTTAGAAAATAACGCGAAGGTTTATGGTAAATTTTTTTCTTTTCTTCTTTTTTTCAAACCTCAGATTTTCTCGTAACGCCAGAGTTTTCTTCCGTTTTGACTTTCCAATTTATAAATATTCGTGATAAGCATTTAAAAGCACTCTAATCTTCCACTTTCAACTTCCTGCTTTTTGTGACTCTCGCCCACAACTCAATCAACACAATATATACCATATATATTTATTCATTTGATTTATCAAACATTCAAAACTTCTTCAATTCCATGCACAATTTTATAAAGATTGGGCTGAGTTTCCGACGGTCGACTTACCTAAGTAGTTCCTTTTCAAATATATCCATATATGCATATATACGATAAATTATTCGACATATAAAATATGTAAACTGATTGTGAGACAATGCAGCCACATGAAAGTCTCCTCGAAGTTCACTCACCGCTAGGGGAATACTCTAATCGCGCACTGTTCCCGCCTCGAAAAGGTTCTTAAAACATATGGAAAATAGTGAGCTAAAGGGAGCCCAAAGGAGTGTACATTTTCATTAAGATAACATTTTCGTGATATATCAAATTAATACATACGTATACAATTAAAATCCATTTATGCCTAAACTTTCTTCTTTCTTTCTTCTTTCATTAAGATAAGGATTTGTGAGAGATCAAAGTAATACATACTTATACAATTAAAATCCATTTATGCTTAAATTTTCTTTCTTTCTTTCTTCTTCTTTCTTCTTTCTAATGAACCTGTGGATAAACACACCGAACAAGCTAAACACCACTCGAGGGATGGGCCTCTATTCCAATATGTTCATCACGTCGCAGAACTCACGCTTGCATAGGCTCCAATCATAGCACCTGTCACGCGGTAGCGATATTACTCTAAACACCTCTATATTTCTCCCTCAAGAACCCATGACTTTACCCTCTAACCTACACGCCATACCTGCCGATATCAATATAATACTATATAAGAGGGTAACACTAAACCTTTTCTTCAAATACATTTCTAACCATTTAATCCTTACTTTATCATTTATACATTATGCATTTCTTACATTTTTAAACTTTATATTTTAACATATGCATGCATATATATTTAATATAAATATATTGATGCAATATAAACATGTACACATTCAACTTTTCTATTTAGGCAATATAAAACATTTACATTAAACTTTCACTTTAACATCAAAACCTCTGACTTTTAAAACTCAATTTGCAAAACATCAGATTTAATCACACTGTCACCTCGCCTCAATCCCGCTTGCTTCCCCGTCTAATTCCTGCTTCCCCGTCCGATAGTCCTTTTTCACCTTTTCAAGAAAACTACAAATTACATTAACCATAACTTCCATTTTAAATCCATCATACACATTCATTTTCATCCCATTTAACCACACTTAAAAATACAAAGAATCATGTATAATGACCAAATTACTCCTTTTTTTATTAAAATGACCTTAACACCCAATTCAAATCCTTTTCTTTTCTAATTAACTAAATGCATTTATAGAGTTAATATTCACCCTAAAATACATAAACTGAAGGAATGACCAAATTACCCTTGAGTACTAAAAGCCCATAACAAAAACACCTATTTTGGCCGTCCTTTCAACAATATTCTTCTGATTTATACCAAAATATTAGTCAAACGGTCTCAAAATTATGAAAAATTCCAGATCAATCCTTTATATAGCTAATGACACCTATAATTTTCGTAAGGTAAAATTCTCTCTAAGGCCCTCAACTAATACAAGGCGCATGTTTTTGATTCCAATTTGGTTAACTCCACCGAATCACCTAACGTTATCCTTGATTTATGGGATCTTAACCCATAAATTTCAAATATGTTTTTCATCAATTGAATCTATGTTTATAAGGTTTATCCAATTGGAATAACCCAAATCGGAGCACCGAACTCAGCCATGCTCTAAACAACTCGAATTACTTATGATCAAACCGATGCGAATTTCGCTGCACATACCCCACTTTGAGTGAATTTATGGGCCACTTAGAGTCAGACTTGACGATTCCTATTTCTTTATGTTTAGTTCTGCTTGAAGTTCATTTTTAATTATCCACTGAATCACTCAAATCGATAATAAATTGTTACAGTTATGGCTGAAATACTAAAAACTGGTTTAAATCGAAAACAGAGCACTACATGTACCGCATGTGTTCAATTTTGCCCGTATCGGGCTTTTCTTCGCTTTTTTTTCCATATGTTGATACCAAAACTCTATAGCATATACACTTCAAAACCATTTCATATTCATTCCTGACATCTTCTTTCTATTCAAATCCTCTTCACTACTTATCTTCTTTCACAAACCTTCCATTAATTTCCTCCTAATACTATTGTAATACGGGCATGACCACTTAAACCCAATATGATGATTAGTTAGCATGATTCTAAACCCACCTAATTACTCAATTAACCCAATAATCCAACTTTAAAAGAGAGATTCTATAACTATCTTAGACCATAAGGGTTTTACCACTATTTTCAATAAATCCATGCAGATGCAAATATCAAACCCTAGCTTGAGACAAGCTATTAACCATACAAAGCCTTAAAATCTATAGATCCATACTCTGAAGGTCATAGTTCCATACCTATTGATCTTGGCTTTTCTTCTTCTTCTCTTCCTCTTCCTCTTTCTTCTTTTCCTTCTCTTCTCCTCATATCGTTTCTTCTATTTGGTAATCACCTAGTCTTCTCTATCCATGTTTGTTAAGGCCATGTTCGCCAGCCAAAAACCCATTATTTTCTTTTAACTCTTATTTTTGCTAGTTAGTCCCTTCCATCTTCAACTATTTCCATTCCAATTTTCTCTTACATTATACTTGGCATCCAATCTACTTTTATGTCACATATATCCCATTCGATAAAACCACTTTTACCCTTGCTTAGATATAAATTCCTGGTCTCTCGCTTTATTTCCCAAATTCCTATTTAGCTTTTTAATATACCTTTCTACACAAGTTCAAAACTCGCTAGGTGTATTTTCTGGGTGTTATTGCACTGCTTTTTTATAATGATTTTCCTTATTGCAACCTACATTGCTTTTCTAAATCTCATGCATCAAATATCAGGTGTCACTAAATCTTTAACCGAAATCACAATGATTATGTCCGGACGAGGTCGAGGTGTGCTCCCAAAGACTAGTCACTGTGCACCCCGCCGCTTAGTAGAAAGAAAGGAAAGAAGTGGACCACGGGTAGAGGCACGATGAGGAGCAAGATACCCAGCTGTGGATCCGTCGACCACTGCAAGAGTTTCTGTGGACGTGGGTGGATTTTCAAGATCATCTTTTCCATCGTACCCCACATGTCGAGGTGATATTCCTGAGAGGCAGATGAACATGACAGGATGTTTCCATTGTGGGTAGGAAGGTCACTTTATCCGAGAGACTCATCCACGCTTAGTAGTCGCAGACCCTCGAGGTAGGTACAAAAGAGTATCTACCCCAGTGCACCAGCGGTCCCAACAGTTTCAGTAGGGAACAGACAGAGGTGGCAAAGATAAAGACCTGGTGAGGCTTTAGGGTGCGGTGGAGGCAGGCGCATCATGATTAGCCAGATTCAGAGGTACTAGTACTGTGTTTCGGGACATAAATAGCACAACAGAGGCAAATGCATCAATGACGTGAGCCACATCGTATACTTAGTTTACTGGGCTATGATGATATGTATCAGCACCTAGAGCCACTCATTCATTTATTTCAAGACATTCATTTAAGAGGCACCAACAGAGTCCCAGCCTATAGATGGTCGTATGGTGGTTTCCGACCCAATGGGATACTAAGTGACATCCGAAAGGATAGTCTGTGTGAGCGTATCAAGGGATCCTGCACTAAGGATTTTCCAAATAGACTTGATAGTGTTAGTATCCATGATTTTGATATAATCTGGGTATGGAATGGTTATAGCTGCATAGAGCCACCTTAGATTTGGCAAGAAAGAAGTAAGATTGCACTGCATAACCAAAGGATATTTCTGTAGAATCGAAGAGAGATCACCCCTTAGCCTCATTAATGCTAATGCACTCGCCAAAACAAGCCCCAAAGGTTATTGTGGTTATTCGCTGGGCATTTGTGTGGATGGGGAGACAAGGGGGACACGACTCAGTACATCCTATAGTCAAGAGTCTCAGATGTTCTAGATGATATTTCTTGTGTTTACTCCCTTGACAGCAGAAATTATCTTTATTGAACCGATTCCAGGACCGAGTGCCAATATCCATTCCTCCATATAGAATGGTGCCAACAAGAGTTTGAAAGAATCAAGACACATCGAGTGAATTGTTGAGAAAGTGCCTTCATCCGACCTAGGTACTTTCACCATCGGGAGTTCACTTCTTTGTAAATAAGAAAGATGGAAGCTTACGGTTGTGTATAGACTATGACAAATTGAATCGCAGCAATACGCAACTGAGTCCGCTTCCTCAGATAGATAAGCTATTTGACCAATCAGACATGGATCTTTTGGGAGGCTCTAAGATCGACCTAAGGTCAAAGTTACCATCTTGAGGGTCCTGGAGAATGCTGTTTCTAAGATCGCCTTTAGGACAAGATACAACACTACGAAGCTCATGATGCCATATTCGATTGACTAATGCCCTAACAGTTCATGGATTTGATGAATCAGGTATTCAATCATTTAGATAAGTTTGTGATCGATTCATCAGTTGACATTCTAGCACGCCAAAGTGTACCAGAACATGCGCAGCATCTCGACAGTATTGTAGATTCTTAGAGAGCGCAGTTATAAGCTAAATTTAGTAAGTGCCATGGTTGGACAGTAGCTGGTCATGTCATTTCCTACAGCAGCCAGTGGATCCTCGTAAGATCGGTTATAGTGAATCGAAGCAGTTTAATAATGCCGCAGTTCGCAGCCTTCTGGATTGGCAAATATTATAGTGAAAAGTTAATGTCATAAAGAAGATGCCTTCGAAGTAATCAAAGAGTTCACCGTCTCATAAGAGATCAGTTATCTTCCAATTATCAGGATTCGAGAGTTTTGTGGGTGATATCGAGGCTCGAGGATTCAGGAGCTCATTTAGCCACATTTCATGTTAGACCCCTCCTAGTAGATCAGATTTTAGTAGGAAGGCCAGCAGGATCCACAAATGATTGCTTAAGGAAGAGATAGAAAGGAAAGCAGTTTCAAATTAGAGATGATGACATGATAAAGAAAGGACAGAGAATGTGTGTGCTAGAGTATGTATGAAATAAGAGAGACATTATGGAAAAAAGCACATTCTCTACATATGCTATGCATCCGTAGTACCAAGATGTACAAGACTTGAAAGAACATTACTGTGAATGGGATGAAGAAAAGAGATTGCAAGTTTCGCCTTGTATGTTCCAACCCTGGCTGCCAGTGAAGGCGTATAATCGTGGCTCCATGAGAAGATACATGCATTCTCATTCCAAGAGTGGAAATGGAAAAGATTACTATGGATTTCGTGATGTGTCTTCCGCACGGACTTAGAGACTTCATAACTGAGATAGGTGATCGGGCTTTTGAGATTTCCCTGAAAGGTTTTGAGATTCGGGAACGAGGTGCTCACCATGACCTCAGGAGTAAGGTGGGACAAAGAGCTTATAAAACTGAAGTTCCCCGTAGTTATCATATCACACATATTCCATGTCGAGTTAAGGAAGTACATTCCGCATCCTTCACATGTGCCGAGAGCAAACCAAGCAGCCTAAAGGAGAACCCGACTTATGAGGAAACACTGTGTGATTAGGATCGTGAAGGAACACGGTCGAGAGGTGAAGTGAAATAGTGTGGACTTCTTTGGTTAAAGTCCCAGAGGAATCATCATGAGAGGGAGGCAACATTTGGAGCCAAGGCTCAAACAAATTCACAAGATTTTCAATTATTTTCCTCGATTGAGAGTTTTCTCGAATTTAGTTTTGTTCATTTCGAGGACGAAATGTTCTAGCTGGTGGAGGATTTGTAACACCCGTCCCGATGATGCAGAGATAACTGTAGGGGCTATATGTGCACCAAGTGCCATTGTAACATTTTGGGTGTTGCTATTAAGCGATAAAATTGTAAAGTTTTCAGAAGAATTGTGTACTTTTACACTACAGCTTAGGGTGAGTGATAATTAATGGAAGTTTAAAGAGAAATAATAATAATAATAGCCAAATAGTTCAGAAGTCTCGAAATTCTAGATCTCTGATGATGAACGGATTGTGCCGTTGTTCGCCTCGCAAATCTAGTAACCCAGAAAGTTTCTAAATTCGGAGATATTGGAACATTTTACTAATTCCTCGCATGGTTTGAGTGAACTGAAAATCGTGATTTAAAAATCTCGAAAATGAAAATATTTAAAGAATATTCACTCATACAAATGAATCTAAACGTGACAAAATAAATCGTTTTTACCGAAAAGGATGTAGAATGAAAGAAAAGGGACATGTGTGTCCCACTTGAAAAAAAAAAACAAACAAAGACAAAACAAAAGGAAGTGCATTTGAAACAACTGATAGAGTGTATTGAAGAGAGTGCCGAGTATTTGTATTTTTTTATTCTCTTAGTTTATTTCTCTATATTCTGATCTCGAATTCATCGGGTAAATAACTTAAAAGTGCTCTACGCTTATTTGCTACGTTATGATACCAAAAACACTGGATTTTACCAAGAATTGCAAAATTCTAAAATCCAAATTTTTAGTTTTTCTCGGGATGCAAGCAAAAATTAGACCGTAGATTTGTCGAACAAGAAGGGGCAAAGTTGGTATAACAGACGGTACAAGAGCTAATGATAGTAATCGCCAAACTTTAAAATATAGAAAATTTTCCTACTCTGTGTTATTTCGAGCTCAAATGTTATAATTGGCTTGAAATTTTCATAGAGGGTCATGAAAGGTCAGAAAACTTGAGTCCCAAAATTTTTAAACCTAGTTTATGACCGCTAGGAATTTTTGGGACTGTTCCTATAGTCCGAGCTGAATTTCGAGATTGTTTAATAACACTTGGATTGAAATTTCAGATTGTGAATGATGTGCCTGATGCACTTTCAAATGTTTCGGGCATTTTTAGACTCTTGAGTCCTCGAAATAAAAGTTGATCAAATAGAGTTAGTTTATGAGGAATTTAATGTAGGATATTTTGTCAATTCTTCATACCATATTATCGATGTCCTTATCGGAACAGATCTAGCACGTAAAGTTTTGTTACAAATCAAGTTCGCTCGACATAGTCGCTTGAAAGCCTCATGTTTTATGGTTAAAACGCTATCCATGGCATTTTCAGATTTCAGCGGATTGTAGGGCTGAGTTTACATCCCACAAGAATCTAGAGTGCTTGATAATATCTATATAAAATTAGTCGAGAAAAAGTGTGAGTACTCAAAACTTTCTAAAACGTAAAGGTTTAAATTACAAGTTTGCAAAGTGCTTGAAAACATAAATTTAGAAGCATTTTTTTACCTCCCACTTGTTATACTCACAGAAAGTTTGATTTAGTATTTAAGAACAAATATTATTAAATAAACCTTAGATATAATGCCACTCGCTTCAATATGTATTTTATTTGTGTGTGGAAAGGTTGTGATATTTAACTATACGTCTCTGCTCAAGAACAAGATCTAGAATACATAGTGAGTCGCCTCACAGATCGGTATATAGTTAGCACGCTCGATTTATATTATGCATGATGAGGTGTTGGTTCCTGAGGTTCCACACGGCATTTCGTTCCCGAGGTTCCATTATGTTATAGAGATCCCGCCGTGTTCACCTAATTATTCACGTAGTGTTCCAAGGTTCACTAACATGTCAGTTCCGAGGTTCCATGCATATACGCCTAGGGTATTTTAAGGCTACAATTGGTACTTTGATTTACAGATAGCACTTTCGATATTAATCACCAATCAACAGCTTTTCAAGAAGATAAATAGTTTTAATGGGCCAATATTAGTAGAATTAGTTTCGTAATAAGTCAAAGAACAGAATAATGCTAAGAGCAGAATAGTTTTAATAGCTTTAAATGGTTTACAAAACTCGCTTTCTCATAAACGCTTTTACAACCATTTCTCGTATGCATTTTCATGGGAGGTGTTACATACGCCAGGCATAACAACATTTAGAACTTGTACTCACTCACTGGCTGGCTCATGCCTTCGCTTAAAATAATTTTGCACAAGTATGTGATCAATTCAGCACTTCCACATCCTCAATCATAGGGTAGTTGTGATTATATATAAGATACATGTATAAAGTAGTAAAGTTAAAATGTGACATTTGTATATGTAACATCTTTTGTAAAATATGCATGCATGGTTTTGAGAAAACAAAGGTTATGAAATTATGTTGGATTTATTCTCTTATCTTATATTTTGATGAGGGACCAGAGGTCATGATTTGTAGTTGATTTTGAAAATATTGGGAGTATTTCTATATATTGTGTGATTGATTGGCTTGACCATCAAAATAAGATGCCACTGATTTTTGCAGCAATCTAAAAGTGTATTTTGATGTAAAAGGAAATTTTATAACCCACGCTTTCTAGCGACGCTTTAGCAATTTTAACGGCTTAGCTTCAGGTAATTTGTCACGAGTGAGCTGGGCTGGAGGTGTTACCGTGGGAGTTGCCAGACTTACCGTCACTAGGCATGGGTCCACAATATGCTTTATAAAAGGATTTCTTTTCAAAATATTTCAACCAGAAAACTCTTTTACAAGATATTTTCCCGTAAATCTTTTCTTGCTTTGCCTTGCTTAAAAGTTTCCAAAACTTGTCATAAACCCTTGCTTTAAAAAGCTTATAAAATTTCTCAAACACGGAGCCCAGTCAACCGCTTTGCTTTTGAAATAAAAACAGAGCCCGGCTCAGCAACTGCTTTCGCTTTAAAATATAATTGGAGCCAGGCTCAACCATTTGTTTTGAATAAAAACGGAGTGCCTGGGCTCAACCAAGTTTTAAAACAACACACGGAGTCGGTTTCAACTGCACCAAGAAGATTTTTCAAAATCAGAGTAAAACATTCTTATAAATCATCAACCACTAGAGGCCTTTCCTCGCTTGTTGTGACCCAGTGAACACGTGGAGCCCGGCACACGTAGCTGGAATGAAGGACCTCCGGGTCCGCATCACCAGGGCGGGCGGGCCTTGGCCCACGTCACATTTTTCTTTGCAGAATATGGTGGAATTGACCCGGGTCTCCATCACCATAATCAGAAGAGAGCCCAACCCTATACATGCAAGCCTTTGTGGCATATATGACCATCACCAAACACGTCCATTGGGGTACACGACGGAATAATTCTCCGACCGGTATGCTTGGGTTAAGAATTCGGGATTTTGGTTGTATCATATTTTAGTAAACATGACTTTGTTTGTTTTATTTGAAATGGTTTTACACCAAACCATTACTTCGTTTCATTTTTATAAATGCTGGGTATGGTTGATTGGCATCAAAACCATTACTTGTTTGTTTTTCACTATGGAAGCTGAAATTAAACCATTTTGTTTGCTTAAAAACTCATATTGCTTTGTTTTAAACATAGTTTACAATTGAACCATTAAATACCAGTGTAAAACAGCTTTATAATAATAATACACTTTATATTTGAAAATAGGTTTAGAACACTACACCTCATACTCTCTCAAACTCAGCACAACTCCACTACATTTTTCCGCCTTTGCTTTTAGCCTACACACCAACGAATACGGCAACGCATTAATCTGTCGCAGATAGCTTAAAACTTAAGGTACTTCACAGAAGTCACTTTGGGTCACACAACATTCATATAAAGCCAAATTCGAACAATTTTTACCCCTTGAGCATCAAAAAGCCCCTAACAAAACCACTTATTTTGTAAACTTTTTTCCAACAATACTCTTTGAACTATTACCCAAAATTATCCAAACGGTCTTCAAAAATTATGAAATCCTCAGATAAGTCCTTTGTATATCCACGATATCTATTTAAATCTTTCAATTTAAAATTCCTTCTAAGGGCCTCAACCACATAAATACATAACATTTTTTTGATGCCAAATTGGTTAGCTCACTGATTCACCTACTTATATCCTGATTTCTGGGGTCTTAACTCATATATTGGAAATGTTTTTCACTAATTTGAAGCTATGGTTCTGCTCTTCTCCACCAACCACCTGACTGGATCACCAAAAAACCTCTAAGTTATTGGTATTTCATCTAGATTACTCAATTTACACATAATAGAATCTTGCACATAGCTCCACTTTGACAAATTTCAGTACTTTGGGTTACAATTTGTACAAAATTTTCCAGCTTAACTTATTCCTCTAGAAGTCTATTTTACCAAAATTTTTGAATCACTAATTTGGATGAGCTGTTCACTTATTGTCAAAAATACTACAACAATACCCAAAACAGAGTGATAATCAAAGAGCCAATATCATCTTTCAGTTTAGCTTCAGGCCTTAGAGTTAATCTTGCTCTAAAATTTTCCTTATACATTTCAGATCCCTAGTATCTTAGCGGTTCTTACCAATTGGAATCAACTGAGATTTGATGATTATAACTAAATCTATAGTTAAAACAAAACAGGTTTTACAAAAATTTTGACAGTAAATTCCTTTAAAACCCAACATTCTCCTTTTTTTTTTACAACCACCCTCAACCAGAATACACTTCAATAATCAACATGAAAGTCATTCAAACCACCCATAACAATTTGTATTGGTGGTTTAAACTCCATACAACAAAACCCTAGGTAAAAATCCTACAAATTCAACCTAAGGTCCACCAATTCCTTCCAAACCATAGAATTATGATGGCTTCCATGTTTATCTTACCACTCTGAATTTTACCCACAAACTGACAAATCATGGTCGATTCTTCCACAAACCCTAGACAAAGGAGGACCTAATCTCCAAACCAAACCTAGGGAATCCAAAGAATTTAATGTATTTCAAGATAAAGACATACCTGGTTTGGTTTTCTCCCTTCTCCTTCTTCTTCCTCTTCTTCCTCTTCTTTCTCCCTTCTTCTCCCTCCCATGGCCCTAGCCACGGAACAAAAATGAGTTTTTGGCTTGTCTTCTCCCATTTTTAGAGGTCTAAACTTGCCTCTATTGCACATAGATACTTGCACCCTCAAAATATATCAACTTGGAATTTTTATTATGGCCCATCTCTACCATTTTAAGATTTTCATATCCCTTATGGTACTACAGTAATTTTAATTTTGTCTTGATACAACATTCTGCCCATAATTATCATTTCAATAATTTCTTCCAAAATACCACAAAGGACACTTAGTGCCCATGTGTGCCCCTCACAGCTTGCCCATACCATACACCCTCTCGGACGGAGCGTTAATAACTCCTTCATCAATATTTTCTTTTGTGAAATATTTAAGATATTTCGATATATCTATAAAATTAAAATATTAATATATTCATGTTTAGATATTTTTTATGATTATATGAGACACTGATTGATTATTTTGAAAAAAATCAGATTTCTGTGTAATTGTTTTTTAATAATGTTGAATATAATTTTGTTAGAATAGTATTAAATACGATTAAGTATTTAGTTGTTTATTTTTATTTTTTTAAATCAATTTTTATTTTTATCTAAATTTTGTGACACAAATTTTCTTAAGAAAATTAAAAATTTTTATTTATTTAATAGTATGAAATTAATCATGAAAGTTTTAATTGGATCAGAATTATACTTATTTTATCATATTTGCAATATTGTAGTTTTTTTTTTAATAAACAATAACATTTAAAAAAAAGATAAATAAATAAAGATTGAAGTTTTAAATGTGAATGACCACATACATGGAAAATAGTTATGAACTTAAAGAATGACACGAACTCAGAGATCATGTCACAACACAACTCATGATTCATCACTAATCTCATTGTCATGCCTACGATCTTACTTATCTAAGAAGCCTATAAAAAGGGTCTTACTCATGAAAGAGATAAATCATAAACAATAGTTCTCTATCTTCGCTTCTCACTCCTGCGCCTCACTTTCTCTTCATTCCCCACTAACTTCAACTTTCACACATTGGGATCATTTGGTTTATTAAACATTTATCGCACGACGCTCTATGTTACACAGATCAATCTCTTTAAGGTAAAAGGTTTCTTATCTCTATATTATATATTATTCAAAACTCAAAAACATCTTTTCATATTGAACTATTCATCCTTTCGCTTATTTCGCAAATTTGGAAAACTTGAGTTTCTCAGGTATTAGACATCACTTCATAAAAAATTATTTATCATGGATACTTGATGTTTAAATCCATCTAGGAAGCCAATGCCTCGAGAAACACTAAAGATGGTAATAATGCATCCAATTAGGACAAAGTAAAAGCAATGATTTTTCTTCGGCACCACCTTCATGAGGGGCTAAAGCCAAATATTTAACAATAAAGGATCCTCTTGTCCTTTGGAATAACCTCAAAGAGAGGTATGACCACCAAAAAGGGTCATTCTCCCCAAACCCGTTATATGATCTGGATGCACTATACGCCTTCAAGATTATAAGACAAGATGAATATAATTCCGCCTATGTTTCACATTGTTCTGGCTAGTACTATGGGTGTTACTCGATGAGATATGTTGAAAAGACTTTTTCTGTAATTTTTCACGATTGAATTTCCGTTTCTCAAAGAAGAATATCGTATGCGGTTTTTTTTAAGAAATACTCACCTGATCTCCGCCTTCTCGTGGCTGAACAAAATAATGAACTTCTAATGAAAACTAAGCGAAGCATTCCACTGGTTCTACCTACTCCCGGCGAATGGGATCTGAGACACCATAATCAACACAAGGCCGGTCGTCAGGTCGACGGTCGTGGTCGAGGTCGCTCATGTCGCTGGTAATCGTAGTGGTCATTCCAAAATCCATCTCCCGCCACCCTCGGGAGTGGGAAAGAAATGAGAAAAGGATCAAGGACTCAAATACAAATTCCATCGATAATGGTATGCAATTTGTGGAATGAAGGTCATTGGTCGCAGACTACATACGCCTTCAAACATTTTGTTTTGATCTCTATATGAGTCATTGAAAAGGAATGAGAAAAGGGTGGAAACAAATTTCATCACCGAAGGAATTTCCATACGCTGATGATTTTACTAACGTCTAGATGTCATGATTTCTTGGATTCAATAAGACAATATTAGTCACGAATCAATATGAAAAAGCCTATAAGGATGATCATAGTTATCTTCATGAGATAAAATGTTTATGCTATCACATAACCACATATTTAATGTTTTAATGCATGCTTAAGTAATTATTATAATAAATACCTTTCATCATTTGTGCGTTTTTATGTTTATCTTTATATTTATTTATCTTTAGGTTTTGACATGTCACTTCTTAATGAAGAATATGAATTATCACTAAAGAAATCATCATTGTTTGATGATGCAAATGTTTGCCTCATAGATAGTGCAACAAATTTAATTATACTTCCTAAAAATTTGACATTTTTCTTACTTTCTGAAGAGGCAAAACAACAAGTGAAAATAGTACACTTAGGCAAAACCAATCAAGGCCTGAAGAGCTCATATCATTGCCTAAAGGAACAAAAAGCTTGTGATTGAAAAAGCCTTATATTCTCGAAAAGTTCAACGAATTCACTGAGTTTCCAAAGTAGCACTGTATGAATGGGAGATTTACATTGAAATCACATAAACAAGACAATGTCAATATTTGTGCATTACGACCATTGCTGGAAAGAAAAGTGTGTTGGAAAGATTACCTGCATTTTGTTCCGCCTATAATACTACACCAATATTAGCAAAGATTGAGCATGCAATAGTTAACCAAGGAAGGTTCAATCATAGTGAATTTATAATGGCATAACCTGGGCCGGGTCATCCTGCTTCCATTATGATGCTTAAGGGATTATGTAGAATTCATCCTGCATTCATCAAAATAAAAAGATATTAAGTAAACTATTGAATTCTCATGTGTTGTATGTTTCATGTGCAAATTAATCATTAGCTATCACTACTGCATTGGGATTGAATCCCTGGTATTTGAACGTGAGCATGGCGATATTCAGGCTTCAGATAAAACAAGGTAGTGGACCATTTAAATACTTTGCGGTTTTAACTGATGCTCACTAATGGTCACATCGCTTACCTATTATCAACTTTCGAATTTAAAGGCTATAGATTATTTAGCTCAACTAATCGACTACGCAGCTCAATTCCTGCAGATAATCCCATTAAAACTATAAGACTTGATAATGTCATGAATTCACTTCTCAAGCATTCAATGATTATTGTACTGCCATTAGCATAACCATTGAACATCCTGTGAGCATTATAAAATTATACTGGGAATAATTCCTATGGAATCATTTATAAAACGACCAATTAAGACTATAGACCATTACTTATGAGGGCAAAACTTCCATATTCGCACTGGGGCATGCTATTCATACGTCATACACTCGATTCGATAGAAGGCCCATAAGTTATCATGAATTTCCATTATAATTATTCACTGGTCAGAAACCAAATATTTCCCATTCACGAATTTTGGATGCGAATATATTCCCAATTACTCCACCACATCGCACTGGGGTGATGGACCTCAAGAACAGCAGAAGATATGTCAGGGTATGAATCTGCATCTACACATAAATATCTTGAACCATCTATCTGAATTTATTTACAAGAAGCTGCCTATTGTCATTTTAATAAAAAAATTTACCTGGGACATAGGGGGAGAACTTTAAGTAGTCGGTAGACTAATTGAATGAATTATCATTATCCACTATGATCCTCGAATCAACAATGTGATCAGAAGTTCAAGATAATCAGGCTTTACAAAACTTAAAGTCAACCCGCCAAACGTGCGATTTACTGATCCAAAAGAGCAACTAAGTCACATATACCAATCGCAATGCTCTTATTAGAACTGTTGTTCCCATGATAACTATTACCGCTAATGATAAAGCGGACAACTCAAGCTTAGAGGACTCCGTCGCCCAAAGATACAAATCCTCATAAAACTAAAAAGGAGCAAAGGATACAAATGACCAAGTCAGGTAAATACACCACGAAAATTTCCCTCAAGAAAAACTCGTATATCGCTTCAAAGAGAACAAGGTACCAGCATCATTGATGGAAATGAAGAGATCTCATAATTATGTTATGACTGGGAACGATAAACTAAATAAAATAATCAAGGACTATATTTTTGCATATCATGTTTCAAAATGTTGCAAATGAAAATGAGGACTGGAACCAATGCTCATGGAAGAATGTAGATATCAGAAGATTAACAAATGAAAGAGGCCAGGATCAGAATTAAAATCATAGCAAATGTAAAGTTTTTGACCATGGTCCCGACTGTAGTAAAAACCAGAGATATAAATGTTTTTCGTGCGAAACGTAAATGAGTAACTAAATAAGGAAGTTGTTAGACAGTGGTGCTACCGATTAGTCAGCTTCAAGGTTCTCACAAAGGTCCAAACATGTTGATTATGAAGAGACATATTCTCCTGTGGTGGATGCCACAACTCTTCAATTTTTAACGAATCGTAGTTCATGAAAAACTCAAATGCTTCTCATGGATGTAATCATCGCCACCTAGTACGCTCACTTGATAATGACATTTATATGAACTCGACATTATACCGACAGTATAGACTCTAACCAAAAGAGCTTTATTCAATAAAAGTCCTAAAGGTCTCTATGGCTTAAAAACAAGGGTGATCAGATGTAGGTATAACGCAGATAATCGAATACTTGTTGAACAAGGAGAAGAATGACTCTTATTTGTCCGTGTGTTTTTATAAAAAGACATCGGCCACAATTTGGTGATAATCATAAAGATATGTTGATATTTAAACGATCATCAAACTCCTCAAGAGCCTAAAAGGTCGTAAATTGCCTAAAATTAATGAAATGAAAGACTGGGAGAATAAGATTTTCGTTTTCGCTTGCAGATCGAATAACATCTCTAAGGATGGAATTTTGAAAATCATCTCAACTTATATATCAAAGATCCTTAAAGATTTAAAGGATATGCAAAACCGCTTGCACTCCGATGGTTGTGATCTTTTCACCGCCTAAGGAAATGATGAAGATCTACTTGGTCCTGGCACTATATCTCGAGTGCCATAGGTGGATCTTAATGCCTGCTAGTCACACTGACTGGTATCATTTGTCGGGAATCTATTAGCAAGATATAGTTCTTCCACAAGAAGACATCGATTGTGGTTAAAAATGATATTTCGATATCTTAAAGGCAATAATGATATGGGTTTATATTATTCTTTCGCCCAAGTCTGATTATAGGTTATGCAGATGCGGTTTTTTGTCATCCCCCATAATGCAGACTAAAAGCGCCGAGGTTAACAAAGGCACATCGCAGGCGTCAAATAAGTACAAAAAAGTAGGAATAAAGAAGATGAATACAATGGCTCGTCTTCCATATGGTGGCATCGCTATATTCGCTGCCTGTAAACAATTACCCACATCATCAAACCATAAATCCGGGCAATTCATGAAGCAAGCCGAGAATGTGTTCGCTTAGGCTGATAATCAATCATATCCATAAACATGTGGGTTGTCTTATCAAAGAGAAGTATCAACAATTTTGTATGAAGATAATACAAGATGGTTACGCAATTGAAGGTCGATACTGTCAAAGGTGATAGAACGTACACATATCCCCAAAATTCTTCTTTACGATATTTATATTCAAGAGGGTGGTGTTATCGATATTCAACAAGTTCGATCTAGTGGTTAATCTCGCAATATATTTACAAAGGGCACTACCTACAAAGAAATTAAGAACTAACAAAATTGGTCATTACTACTAACGTCTTAAGTGAATGAGAGATGTGTATGTGTGGGAGCAAGCATTGTACACTCATATAATCTTCTTCTCTCACACTTTCTTTCTTTCTTCTTTCTTGCAATTATTTCAAATAATGGATAAGAATTATAAAATTTCTTTTCCTTCACTAGGTTTTCCCATGTGGGTTTTGTACTAGTAAAGGTTTTAAGGAGGCATATTCTTCAGCATAATGGTCTAAGGAGCGCATAAAATGTGAATGACCACATACATGGAAAATAGTTGCTAGAACTTAATAGGTTTACACGAACTCGTAGGATTCTGGCCAAAATAATTAATCCTGTATATTCATTAATGAATCCGCCAGAGAGATTCATCAATGAATCTTAGTACAAGGTTCATGTATTCATCATCCGAGAAGCCTATAAAGGGTCTTCACCTTGTTGAAAGAGATCATCAACAAGAGTTCTCTCATCTTTCAGCTTCTACTCCATGTGTCGACTTTCTCCTCATTCCCTTCTCACTAATCCTCAGCAAACTTTCTCACACATCGATCATTCGCTTTAATAACATTTTGGTAGAAGAGTATTCACAATCAAAAAATTTAAAAATTTAAAAGCTATTTTACTTTTAATAAAAATCTAAAAAACAACCCCACCTAAATAATATAATATTTGTTTTTTTTCTTTTGAACTGTCCAAGTGCATATAAAATGGTTAGTTGATGACTACCGTGACTATTTCCTCTTAGTTCATGAATCACATATTTATGACAAAATTTGTTAGGTTTTCAACTTTATAATTACATAATTTAATTACAAGATAGTTATTATCACTTATAATGACAATGAAAATATAGCTAACTTAGTATGACTTCTAGTTTCTATTATTATTTATTTTCTATATAAATTAGATAATAAATGATATAATACACATACACACTTATTATTATTTATTATTTATTTATACATTAAAAGAAGACATAGATCACTAAAAAGAAGGTATTTATGTAGTTTACAGTAGAAGATATTAAAATTAATCATGTGGTGATGGAAACTATATTCATTATATAAAGCAATAAAAATTCTGCACTATATTAAGGAAAATTTAATAATTTTATATGAAAGTTAGAAAAATATTTATTCCTATATAATTATTATTTCAATTATGAATACTTGTATATATTTGCTAAAAATAACTTTTCTTAGACCATTTTGAGGAAATAAAATAAAGATATAGTAACAAAAGAAAATTTTTGTAAATATTGATATAAATATTTTGAATTTATATTTATAGATCCCCTTATTTTTTATTTTTAAGGAGTTAACTATATATGTATTTTATCATATATTATTATAAGAAAAATCAAGAAAAAGAAAAGAAAACTAAACTTGTTAGATAATCTTAATTGAGTATAGAGTTTATTTTTCATTCTCCATTTTTCTCAATAACCAAACATTATTCTAATATTTTTGCACTTGGTATGTGGATTTTGATTTTTTTTAATCAAATAACCAGTTAGTTTAATTTATTAAAATTTTCAGAACCATATTTTGCATTTGGTATGTGGATTTTGATTTTTTTTTAATCAAATAACTAGCTAGTTTAATTTATTAAAAGTTTTTAGAAGATGGCTTCAGGGTTTTTTTTTTTTTGAAAGCAAGATGACTTGAGCTTAAGAGTTGATCTTAATAGTAGTATTTGCTTATTTAATTTTTGGAAGGATAGAGGATTTAGATTTATTATATTATTTTTATAATATTGTGCCTTCAAAAGTGCTATTATTCAATTATATAGTAAAATATTGGCCTGTTTGAATGGAACCTTATATAGTCATTGAGCTATATAAGTTTAAAGGCATTGAAAATTATTTTAAAACCCCACTAGTATAGATTTAAGCACAACGTTTTTCTGTACATGTATTTTTGTTTTATTTTGTCCACATGATTTGTTTGGCCACAGCACATGTATTTTACTTCTGATAAGACTCCCAGCAAGACCTATCCTGACTATCAAAGGCTCTGACCACCTACACCCTTTCATGGCACCAACATCCCATCACTTACTTTGCTGAAACTGTTTTCTCTCACAAAACCCCATACTTTGAAAACATATTATATTCACATCCCGATCTACAAAGATTTTCTTTAATACTTTTAAAGAATGAGTCTAATAGATCTATAAGGTGAGAATAAAAATGAGGTGGAGATAATTTGGTGTGGGTGCATCGCATCGTGAAATGATGGTCTATGTCAAAGCACAAAGGTTATAGTTCACGATTTTTTATGTTGAGATCTAGCTTCATTATCATTCACATAAAGTAGCCAAAATGAGGATATAGGTTGTCCATTGGTTGTCAGAGGTAGCCATAGATGAGTGGAGTGGCTATGAGGAAAGATACGAGGAAACAAAAAAAAAAAAGGATTATGTGGTTTTAATAAAATAAGAGATGCAAATCGTGAGGTTGTTTTGATTAGAGGGTATTAAGGAGAGATGGCTCTTTGAAAGGGAAATTCTAATGAGAGGCAGAAAGTGTATGATGAGGAAAAGAAAAACAAGAAGAAAATAAATTACGTAACATTTATCATTTGTGGGTCTTTGTGATTGGTTTTAGAAAATGATAACACGAAAGAACAAATGTGCTCTCTCGGTATAAGGGTTGTCGTAATGTCCTTTAACTTTGTTTTCTTCATTCAAATTGCTGCTTTTTCTTACAATTATTTTCTTTTTGTGTATTAATAATCGTAGAACAGACCCAAAAAGGAAAAAGGATTTACTTGACCTTGTTCATGTTTTTTTCCTTTTCTATAGGTTTTTTCCTTTTTTACCATCTACCAAACTAATGCATTTCAAATGGATCCACTTTATATATTTTTTCCTTTTCATAATGGTTTTTCAACATCATCTAAAATGATCATTTTTATATATTTTTCTTTTCTTAGATCTCAACATCATTTAAATACTTAGTTTCATCTTATTGTTTGGGCTAGTCTTCGCTATTAAGTCTAGTCAGATTCATACTAGTGGGATTCGAAGTTTCTATCAAGCAAGATAAAATATCAATTTCATAAATCGAACATAAATCGGGCTGATATATATTTTTTAAATATCAATAAATCCGGAAATTATTCAAAATTAATGTACTTTTTATTTATTTATGATAAAAATTAAATTTGTTTATCAAGACATGTTTTATTATAATTAAAATAAAATTTTGATATTAACATTTATTATCCAATACCATTATATGGAACCCTATTTCGTGATAGTGAAAAAGCTTTAATTGAATCATGAAAATATGCATGTTTCATATTTCTTATTCCCATTTTATCATCTTTGTTGTATGAAATCAGAATATATATATTTTGATCTTATTTAAATTAGCATCCGAAATTCCTAATTTCTAGCATGACAAAATTAATTTCGTCAAAAACTGAATTTATTCTCTAGATCTGTGGATGTATTTAGAAATTGGATTTCACCGTTGGATCTGTTCATTTAAATTCGAATAGCACGCTAATTTATTGACCCGAGACAAGGCCGCTTCTTCTCTTTCTGCCCCTTATAAATGCTGTAAGTGTAAACAGTGTGGGGACAAAGCCTTCTTCAAGGAGCCAAGGTGCAAGCAGGCCAAGGAATGGGGTGGTGGTGGGTCACCCGCTCCTGGTGTAATAAAAAGGTTAAGTTCTCAACCATGTAGGATCCATAAGATCTGCTTTCTCCACATCACCCTCCTGATTTAAATGCAACTGCAGCTCTCCTTCTCCTTCTCCTCCTCCCGCTCGGCACCCAAGCTCCCTTCTGCTCCCTCCCCTCAAAAAAAAAAAAAGTTAATAGAAAATTTATTGAAACGACAGCCGATATGCCAGTGTCAAAATCGGTAATACAATGTCATTTTGGAATCGCTTTTAAGTTAGAAAAGACAAAAGAGCAATAGTGATACCTCTTCAATTGAACCAAAGACCAAAACGTGTAGGAAAAATCGATGCAGAGTCGATTTCATACTTTTAGAGAAAGAGGCTTCTTCAAGTTTCAGCAACTTAATCGTTTGTGAATTCTTCGGAGCAAGAAAGAAAGATGTCGCATGCGATCGAGACCTGGCGCAGGCACTGCTGTGATTAAGGAGTTTTTACAACTCCGTCAGGTAGGGTTTTTCCTACTGGGTTTTACACTTCATAAGGTATTTTACAATGTTTGAGTTGAACAGGTCAGAGGGGCCATTTGACTCTGCCTAAAGTCAGAACCGAGGTGGATACGGATAACCTGAATGGACAGCCCGTGACTCGCCCACTGGGCTGTTTGTGCTATTTGTGAAATGTTCTTTGATTTGTATTACAGATGTGTGTGAAGCGGAAATCGCCATGAAATTAATTCCAAAGTGGAACCATGAATTGATGAGTGGATGGGAATAGAAACCCGAGGGTTTTACTGCTCATACAGAATAGTGACACTAAATAAACTTTTGTGGTGAACCTGTGGTTATCGAAAGTAACGGTTGAATTGCTCTGTTTGATCATTGGAAGCCCAAGGAAACAATTTTTGTAATGGAATGTAATATAACATGTTTCAGTAGATTTAATTATGTAGAATATGTGCATGATTATATATTGCATGTGTTAGTAGAATCAGAATGAATTGATCACATTCAGATATGCAATCGGGGCACCCTAGAAAATAGATGATGAGTGATTCTCTAGAGAATAGCTCTGGTGTTGACTAAATAATAATATCATTTATCATCGAGGTAAACCAAAAAAACAATTAACGCTCATTTCAATTGATATATCTCTGAGGTAGTCTACTAAATATAACATCGGGAGATAGTCCAATTACTTATATCTGAGGGTAGTCCACAAAGAATAACAAACAAAAGACTTGTTTCTCATACGGCTAGGCAAGTGAGGGAGTCAGAGGACTCCTGGATACAGAGTTGAGCATGCAGACATTCAAGTGGGATCATCGATTACTTGAATGTTTGTTTCATTTTAGAGCATTGCATATGTGGAGAGTAACCCCATTAGGTGATTCCATCGAATATCACCTGTCGAGGGAACATATTTTTCGTAATAAGAGCACACGAGAGATCGTGTCATCATAGAGTTTGCATAGGAAAGCCTATTGTGGCTTTGGTTTTAGATACACATATTAGAATTTTAGAATTTTAATAGGTACAAGAGTCATTTATTAACCCAAACTATTGATATAGTTGATACATGGTATGTGATGAGTATTGGTTTATGGGCCCAAGAGGGAAGTCACATCATGAATGTTGATTGAGACAGAATGGTATTTGGGTTGAGCTCATAAAAAACACTCGCCGATTTTCACAGAGGTCGTCATCTGACATCAGTTTCGTAGTTTAATGGTAGTCAACTTAATTTCCTGATTTCACTAGTTTCAGCAAAATTAATTTTAATTTATAAATTATAAACATTTAATCACAGGTGTTTCATAATTTTAAAACTAAAAAGATATACCGAAAGAAAATAAAAGGATGGTAATTTTAAGAAAAGAATTAATGAAATAAATGAAATATTTAATATTGAAATTCTAATTTAATTGCTAAATTTATGCAATAATGTAAAATAATTTTTAAATTTTATAATTTAATTATATATACATAAACTATATAAAAAGACTTTTTATAAAAAAAAATTTCATCAAATTATTAGAATTATATTAAAGAATCTTCACACTACTTATTATGGGTTGGCTTGGTTGTAACTTGTGGGTGATATTATAGTTACCTAGAAAAATCGTTGAAATATCCGCGAATCGGAGAACTATCATGTTAGATCGACGGACTACATATTGACGATATATATTCAAAATTTCAAGATCACATTGGCGATCAAATGTGAGTCTCGTAAGGGATATCAATCGCTTATGGAACTTAACCTTTGTGATCTAAATACATAAACACGATATTATTACTTCTTCTTTGTGAAAATTATATCTATATTAGTGTCATGTGTATTTTTATTTTAACTCCTCCAAATGATACTATTATCCAACCTTATAAAATTTAGAAAAATGTACACAATTTATATTATTTTATTTTTCTAAATTTGTTGAGGATGAATTTTCATTCAATACATTTTATATGTTATCCATATTTTTGTTAAATACGTGGGAGGAGGTGGTTTTAATGTTGTGGAGATTTTGGGGATTTGGCACTAAATGAAGGTTTGACACCATACCTAAAAATATTACTATCCAATGTAATAATCACATAATAAGGTAAAATGATTTCATATCGATTGGAGCCTCGCTATTGTTGTAACAAGATCATCCATTTTTCTCATCTATTTTTTGTTTATAAATCTTTTTATAAAAAGAAGTGAGGAAACAGAATAAATGATGGATGGTGGGTTTTATTGCTAAAGAGGTGGGAAACACAAAATTAGCTTAAACTGATGTCAAATTTAATTAGAAGAACAAGAGGCTTGATTCAACTATGATTTTATATTTTATTAATTATTTGAAAATAGCCATGGAATTATATGCAAGTTGTATAGATTATTTTGTTTTATCTAATTTCAGGTTTCTTTAAACATACTTTAACATATAACTCGTTAGTATCAAAGCTTATAAAACATATTGACCAAAAAATGATTTCGCTATAAAAGGAGATCTCACTACATAATTTTTTAAAATATAGAAAGTAACTTTTACCATAATATTTTACTGAGGTAAATGACATGAAGCAGAATTATTTTATGGAAAGGAAATGACAGAAACTACAAATTTTATTAATTTTTAACATGGAAGCTAGTAAATTCTTATTGTGGAAATGTATTTTTTTTTGTTATAAAATTAACTAATAGAATATATTAAAATAATTCTCATGAATTTATAGCCACTAAGTCACATGAACAGTTTTATTTGCAGAAAAATTATTTAGCTACCATTTTATATTCTTTTAATCACAACTGAATGTACAAAAAACTATTTTTGTTATAAAGGAAGGTTCATAATTTTATGGTCCACCTAAGCTTATAATACATGTTAAACACTAAACAAGAAAGACCAAAGCACAAGGAGAAATTTTAATGAAGAGGGAAAGTATGATTAGGGATTAAAATTGATTTATTGTTTAATTTCTATGTTCTTGGGATTTTTGGGATTTTTTTTATTACATGTAAATATTTTGTTTCTTTTCTTTACCTCTTAGCCACATCTATTGTTTTCCTTTTATTTGATTGATTGACAATTCTGTATAAATCGCATCATTCTATCAAGTTTTCTTGTTAATAAATTTTTTACTTTACAACCTATACTTTATATAATCTCTGTTAATTTTCCTAATTTGTTCGCTATGAAGTAATTTATTTAATATTCACTTAATAACATTTTAGATAATAGAGTATTATATTAAAAGATTTACTACACTGGAATGTTAAGATTTTTTAAATCAATGCTTATCTAACTAATCATAAATGGCAAAACTTTAACCTCATGGAAAACATGAATTCCCACCTATGTAAAAAAACATATTGTAAATAAAGTTTTGTTTTAGATAAATTATTCCAAGCAATATTTATTTTTCATGTTTTAGACTGTGATCGCCCTATCCCGCCGAGAGGGTCCTGCTGATAACTTAAGTCAACCCAAGGAAACCCAGATATTAGCCTCGATATCATACTTCCATATGTCTCATATATCGAGACCCATTTTGTGATATCTGTTCATAATATACAAAATTATAAGGGAAGATGATAAACCAGTAATCACCGTCTCTTTATAGTCCTTTTAATACTTGTAAAGAGTACAATATGTTTCTTGTATTCACTTCAAATACAGTACATGATGACAAAAAACAAAAAACAAGACAAAGTCGTGGTGTCCGATCATCCTATATACGGGTCTCACATCAAGACTCGACTGCTCTCGAAAGGGGGTCCCATGACGAAAGGGTATGTGCCTAATAGCATAACTTACGGTTATTTCACCCACTACAAGAAAGAAGCAAATTAGAAATGGCCAAATCCGTTTCTAATTCCGTAGCTATTTGCAAATATCGACGGAATTAGAGTTTAAAATATCTGCTTTCAAAAAGGTTCTTTCTTAAATTTTAGAAAGACTTATGCAGTTTTTCTACTCTTTATATTTAATAATTCTCGCTTTCTAAACATAGCGATGGATTCTCGTTTAGGTACCTAAGTGCTCATGCAGAGATCAAACATACACACATTCAAGTAAAATATGCACATTCCACTAATGTCTATGCCATACGAGAAATGATCTCAGATCCCATGTCTCAGTCCTCATTCGACTTCATACCCAAGCCTATGTGTGACAACAAACCATTTTCCATGACATCCAATGATCATTTCTTTGACCTGGCTTATATTTTATATTCATATTATCATTCACCATCCTGTCGCGAGCGTGGTAGGTGTGGATTCTTGGTGTCGACCTTGTGGCCCACAAGCCCGACACTCGACGGCTTTCACCAATTTGATCATGTCTACTAATAAATTTAGGCTTCACCCCGGGGAATCTATCCTAACCATCGATACCCAACAAGATATTGTCCTTTACTATTTTCGCATTCTGTGGTAACTCATTTGTGGACGTTGTCTCATTAACCAAGCTCCATCAACCCAACACCAAATTAAAAGCTGATCATCAACCGTGCAATTCACGACACACCATCGAACACTAAATTGATTTGTCGATCTCACTATAAACTCACTCCATGTCATGTGATATTTTAGTGCATATGCAATGCAATTATGTGACTACAATTTATCATGTTACATGTATGATGCACACTACATGAACCATTTACAACAGTTATACTTCATGTCAATTTCCATGCAAACTTATTTTGCAAGCATATAAGTTCCATATATTTCATGCCAATATTTCTATATATATATAAGTATCAGATAAACATATAGCATTCATCAATCCATGACTAAATATTAAATAATGTCATACGCCTTCCTTAGGCTATCCATGGTAATTCCTACCCATTACAATGAAATTTACAATATCTTTGCAATGGTCATGTAAAAACCCTACTTATTCCTACGCTGGATTTGTTAAATTGGTTACAACTCACACACTTAGAAAACAAAATTTTCATCATATTATGTTCACCACTCCATCCTCATGGCTGGAATCTGTAGACCAGTCAGAGCTTTCATAGAGTTCAAGAACACCAACGATTTTAAAAAGAAGTATGGCTGTCCAAGTCGAGGTCACACATGAATAGTTAGCCTCAGCCAAACTAATAGCCCTGGGAAAAACATAGATTTTAGTAGGTTATGTTCACCCACTCAGCCCTCCAGACAGGCAAATGGCTGGAATCTTGGCTCAATGGCTTCATAGAGTCTAAGAACACCCGAAACGAAGTTCAGACGAAGAAGTTATGGTCATTTGAAGTTAAGTTCTACATTTAATAAGTCACCCTAGTCTGGCCGATGCAGCCCAATCGCTAGCTAGCAACCCCAACCGCAGCCGGCTAACCTTAACGCCAGCAACCGCCCCAACCGCCAGCCGGCTGGCCCCAGCCACAGCCGTGGTCCCAGCCGCCAGCTTCTCTCATACACAACCGCAGCCACCGACCTTAACCGCTAGTCTGTGCTGGCCCTAACCGCTAGTCTGGGCTATCCTAACCGCTTAAAGGTGGATGTCCTAGTTGCCAGCCATCCTAACCGCTAGTCGTTGTCCTAACCTAGCCGGTTGGCCTTGTTACTAGTCGGTTGGTTTTTAGCCATAGTCGCTTGTCCCATCAAATCACGGTGGTCAGGTCACTAGCTCCGTGACCCTTAAAGAATTTAGTCGGTATCGACCGCTCTAATGACGGTCGCCTTAATCAATTAGTAACTCTAATCGCAGCCGATATCTATCGCAGTCGGGCAGATCTAACAACTAGCCGGGCATCCCTAATCGCTTAGTCTACCGACCCTAACCAACCAGCCTTTCTACTTAGACTATTCAGATACAAACGAACCATACTGGGCTACGTGAGGTCCGATTTGGGTGGAAATTCAAAAGCCTAACATCAAGCTACCGATGTGGCTATAATTTACCTGAAGGAATTTCAACAATCCCTATTTCCCAATCTAAAAACCAGTCCTAAAGGTCGGATAATGCGTATGATCAAAATAGAGTAACTTCCCATGGTTCAAAATGTAACTAAACGCTCCCTCAAAGCAAAACAACACCACCACACACCCTCTTTGGGTAGGAAAGTAAACCAAAAAGTAGGAGAAGACCTACCTTGGAGTTATCAGACTTCGGGCTTCCGGTCTCTATTGGAAACTATTTGACGCGGGGAAGCACTTTTCTTCCTGATCCATTGGGAACCGCCGATCCGATCACTAGGAAACTTAGAGAGAAGGTGGAGCTCTTCTCAAGTTTTCCCTTTTTTTCTTTCCCTCATTTTCCCTCTTCCTACCTTATTGTTTGGTCTAAAGTCAAGTTTGAAGAGTAATTTCTTTATTGTTGTCCACGCCCATTGGCTCCTGGATTACCCTGATCACCTTATCCATCTACCTTAGATTTTAATCATGTGCTGCACGTCCCATAACTCACTTCTGAGTCTTTGGTTCGACTGAGCCAGATCTGACACGCGCAGCACCTGTGAACCATTCACTACGCGCCATGTCCTGATTTACCTTCTCTGTCTCGAAGCTGAAATCTAACGCTTAATTCATGTGGTAGCTAGATTTCGCCAAGACCATTTGAACCCGTGAAGTCCGCTTCTCTATCCCAGATTTAGAAAATTTTCTAATTTTTATTTCAAAATTACTGCTTACCATTTTTCATAAAATTGAATTTTCGGTTTTACAATAAATTTAATTTTCTCATACAAGTCTATTATCAAAGAAGAGATTATAATCAACATGTATTTCCAAGAATGAAATATTATATTCTAATAAATAAATGGATTGTAAATGAAAAATAAATATATTTCAATATTATATACACTATTTGATCTATATTGACTAATATATAAACAAAATTAGACAAAAATATTAGAGTTAATGATAATATTATTTTGTTGCATAATAACCTTAAACAATAAAAAAACTTGTGTTCAAATAAATGATATTTTTAGTAACAAAATTAAAAATTTATTTCTATTGCTTAAAATATATGTTTTGCAACAAATATTTCATCACTAAACATCCAATATTGCTGCTGCAAATTATTTATAAATGATTTATTATAAAGCATTCTTCTTGCTTCATATTTTTGCAACAAAGTTTAATTTTCATCCCAAACCATCGCATTGAATAGATATTGAGACAATTTTTAAATTTGTTGCTATAGATATTTGGGATGAATTATTTTTCCATGTTAAAAATTTGTCGCTAAACTCCATTCTTCTGTAGTGACTCCTGGTTGAACTCCGATTTAACATATGGTACACGCCATCTTTAGAGTTTCAATCCACAAGTATTGTTGCAATGGTATTACTCCTCATACTCCTGGGGCCATGTGTCCACAAAGTCTGCTCTTCTCTCTTTCTCACACCATTCCTGATCCTGGGAGAACCACAGTATAGTATAAGGCAACAATCCCATTTGAAGAGAACCTTCGTAGAATGCACCAAGGAGCTTGTCCATTCTTTTGTGTATTTACTCATAGTATCTTCACTCTTATTCAGATCTCAAGATTCACATGTTTTCCCGTGATTGACATCTACTTCACCCTTAAAACTTTAAAGGCTGCCTAAAGCTTCATCCTTTGAACTAAGTAAAGATAGGAGATATATATATCGTGAATAATCATCTATGAAGGTGATAAAGTATTTGGACTATTTGCACTATGTCAGACAACAAATGTCAAAATGGCACTTAATAGGTATGTGCCCTCTTTGCACCTCTTTTTTTAAACTTATTAGCCTGCTCGCCTAATGCAATTACACAAGTCTCAAATCAAGAAAATCCAAAGTACTAAGTAATTCATCATTAATCAATTTTTATTCAATGGATATGTGTCCACCTGTGCCATAATGATAGAGCTGATTTCTATTCATACATATATCTTTTAATCTAGTAGCAACATGCATATAGAATTATAAGTAAAATCATTTTGTAATCATCATGGAAAGACCATCGATTAAATGTACCATAACCACAACTTTAGATTTATTGATAAACTAAACCGTAATGTAAAGCTAAAGGAAAATCCTAGCGTACAAGTCTTGAAATTGAAATTAAATTCTAGAGAAACTTGGACACAAAATGTCTTTTCCAATTCTAAAATTAAACCGTCGCTTACTAAAGCGCTGCAAGTGCTAATAGCTTCCACACGTGAACCCATCTTGCAATAAATAGATGCATTGTTCACTTCCAATCGTTTCCTGAGGTTTTGCATGTACTATAAGGTATTTAAAAACATGGATTGTAGACCAGAATCATCTGGTTTATGTGTTAAGGATTACATTAACTATATTAATTCATACGATACAAAAGAAAATTATACCTTCTTATCAAGATGATCTTTGTACCCTCGAAAGGCCTCCTTCTTCATGTGTCCCTTCTTGCTGCATAAAAACACTCAGAACTCCTTCTTATGCCTAATTGAATAGGAATCTTTTCCCTTCTTTTAGCTTCGATCCTTTCTTTCTTTTCCAAAGGTGGTCAAGTTAATTGTTTGCCCTTTTCCATCATTAACTCTCTTTCTTGCACACATGGTCAACACCCACACTGACCATTTATCCTTATGTGTGTTGTAGGATATTTTGAAGGGACTGTATTGTTGGCAGAGTGTTCAATATATAATGAACAAGGAAAGTGTCTCACATGGTAAATTCCTAATGTCCGTCACGCTATATCCTCATGCGCATGATATGATCACTAATTTCTCATTCCGGCGAGCTTGGTGAATGAAAATGTATTGGAATTAAGATACTAGCGCAGCTTTGTCAAAAAGCCAAACTACTCATCGATGGCTTCTCTTAAGGTTTGACTTTAATAATTTGCTCGACTGTGAACTACCTAATACTACCGATATCTTCGTCTTTATGAACATCATGAGGCGATTGGACCTTCCTACTTATCATAAAAAACATGTACAGCTTCCGTATAAGGTTGGTTTCTGCATCGGGACTGCTCCTCTTCTCAGGCAGTGAGTCAATATCCATTCATCCCAAATGCAGAAGAACTTTCTCCTTCCATACCTTATAGTTATCACCCTTTAATTCAGGAATATCACACTTAAAATAAAAAATATTAACAGGTTGAATAACTGCAAATGTTAAATATACATGCTTATTAATCAAAGATTGAGGCAAAAATACAATGCTATTTTTACCAATGTAAATCATACTTTTTAAAAACATAAACCTAGTGACATAAAACTTGCTTGTGGCTAAAGTCTTACTCATTATTTAATTAATTTTATGATAAGACTACCAAATCATGCTCTTTCCTAACTCGTGGGTAAATTAGAAAATATGATTTGATATTTATTCTACTAATCATACAAATAAGAAAATTCATGTGGGATGAGATTTATCACATTTCATATGATTAATTACAATCAATGTGATCAAATTTTATCTTAAACTTAATATAATTTTAACCAACTAAGGATGCTGTATTATTCCTTTAATTAATTAAAATTATATAGAGATCACTTGATATTATTGCAAAACTGTAAGTAATAAACAATAAAATTATATTTATCAATGGTATTTAAAACTATACACATTCAAATAAGCATAATAAATTAATATAAGAAATTAAATTCTTATGCGTAGACATCTAATGCCATAAATCTCTATAAAATAAATCAATGTAAGTAGTAATAACTTCACTCGCTTCCTCGGTGAAAAAGCACTTATGTTAATACTTAGGTTTTGATCGATTCCTAAATAGCTTTTTGATTGTTCCACATCCAAATAATGCAATGGCTATCCTCGCACCTTCAAAGGCTAACGTCTAAATATGGGGATTTTTTTCTATCTCAAACTAAACACAACAGATAAGCCAGTGTGGAAAATAGTAATGAAACTCGGACAAATATGTCTCATCCATAAATTCATCAACCAAGAATAAAAAGCTCAGTGGTTGACTACGACCAACATGATGGTCACGGTCCAAAACCCATAGAATCCATTATGTCACTTGTTTTTTTTTTTTTTTTTTGTTTAATCTTAATAAGGCCCACCAAATTCACATTATTTGGTTAATTTAATAAGTCTAATCCAGCTCCAACCTACATTAAAGCTTTGAGGCCTACAAAAATATACATAGCTCATGTGACGCCCAATCCCGTGGAGGTCATTTGACAACCTGGTCAACCCGCTTAAGATTCGTGGATGCCTGCAACCCGAGCACCACCATTGAGTCCTCTTTTCCCCGACCAGATTTAACTTAAAATCGAAATGTAGTCCCTTTGTGTTCGGAGCTCTACTCAAAATACAACCTATGCAATTTCATGGCAACTCCTGTCCTAATATTATACAACGACCACACCGGGTCCACATATTTAGTAAAATGCAGCCAATGTAGGGGCCCATTATCCATACTCAAACATATAAGCACACAGACTATGCTATAGTTCATAAGAGTTTAAATTTACATTTCTTTATACAAAACATATATCAAAATTAAGAATTATAATACATGTTTTACAAAATATAAATCAAACCACCATCCCGTCTTTCTTCTCAATATATAGGCCTCAGTGAGCACTAGCCTTCCCATTCCCTCAGATCGAAAGTGTTCGGCACGAGGTGAGCTTAACGCCACAGATAAAAGTCCTACTGTGGTTATTCTTCACTAAATGCACATGAATGGTCAAACAACCAAGATTGTGACCCCACATGTCATGAATGACATGCTACTTCTCATGATCCCCTGTCACTGAGTCCTCACCGACTTCTCTCAACATGCACATGCCATGATAGGTGTTTCCAAACAAAGGTTTTGTTTTTATAACTAAAAACTATTGGACATATTCCACAATATTTATTTAATTGATATTTGACACCTGATAAGTCACTTATTCTAAAGTATCAAGTAATCTCCTTAATAACTACTTTATTCAAAAGGAACATTTGACAATCTCCGATAAAATTCATCGACAACCCTTCGATAAATTCATGTTGACAACCCTCCGATAAATTCATTGGACAACCCTCTGATAAAAGTCATTAGACAACCCTCCGATAAATCCATGTGGACAACCCTCCGACAATTCATGTGGATAACCCTCCGATAAACTATCGCAACCCTCCGATAAAAGTCGTTGACAACCTTCCCATAAATTCATGTCGACAACTTCTCCGATAAATCTATTTGACCTTAGACTTTTGTCCTAGATCGAAACCAACATCAACACCAAACATATCGTTGATCTTTCCATGATCCCTCACCATCATGCAATGCCTGAAAACAAACAGTCTGTTAGTTACTTCCATTGCACTATTTACAGAAAGTGAATGCAAAGTGTTTACTCATGTATTAAACTCCATGCATCAATTGGAAAGTTATATCAAACAAACACATAAATTCAGTCACAATTCATACAATTCGCGTCAATACATCAACAGCACGTTATCATTGATATCATAAGTCATTAATTATAATCCATATTACTTTTAACCCCAGGCCCAATTAGATCTGATTTAATCCACAAGTAGCCTACAACAAGCTATGCAATGACTCACTATACACAAACTCATGCATTTCCCCAAGCCTCATGAATAATTATATCATCAACATGCATATGATTACCAAACAACATAGTACTTAATTTTAATGGCTTAATCACACACATTATCACAACTAAGCAATTCAGACACTTTGTGCTATAATTAAATTTCCCCTAAAATATGTGGGTACTAAATGTCATTCAGTAGCATATAGCCAGATTCTAGACTCAAGGTTCTTTCCATAGAGTTCAAGAACACCCCGAACAGAGTTCGGACGAGAAAGTTACGGCCGTCCGAAGTTTGAGGCCGAGCATGAACAGTGACTGACGTATAAAACCGACAGGGGCCTACTGTTCTTCGTTATTTTCGGACATAATATGAGCTCAAATTGTATTAAACTATATATGGATGGATTCTATACCAAAGGGTTTACAGAGTCCAAAAACAGAAACGGAGTTTGACTCCAGAAAAGCTAATACGTCCAAAAGTTGGAGGCCTTGCATGGATAGTGCAGCTGGGCAGATGCGTGGAACTCATGCAATTGCGTTCCCAAGGCTCCTTTAAAGCTCCCGTACATGCTATTTTTCCTACCCAAACTCCTCTCGAAAAACTTTCACCCGCAACAAACTCCATCGACCGAGTCCAAGGCACCAGCTTTTAAACATGGCACAAAACTCGTCCCAACTTGCTTCCGAAATCAACTTAACAAAAACAATTGCAAATCAGGCAATACGATTTTCAGGTTCGGAACACAATCCAAATAGCCCCAAGGCCTAAATCCAAGACCAAAACAGAGCTAGATAAGAAATAAAACCCGTAGCAGGAAGGTTCCTACCTTCTTGATCGAAGACGAACTTGAGTCCCAAGAATCCGAGACTCACGGCCTTCCCGAACTTCCCCTCGTCAATCTTGACCAAAATTCTTGATTTCTGGGTGTCCTCGTCTCTTTGACGCAGCACTGACTTCATTCTGGCCCGATCGGGAACCGAAATACCATCGCTAGAGAGACAGTAGAGCTTCTCAGCTTTTCTTCCAACCCAAAATCTTCGAATAAACTACGTGTTTTCTGCACCCACGCCAGAAATTTCTCGTCATGGAGTAAACTCAGAATTGGCTCATGTGATTCCAACCACCCGATCTCCTCAGAGATTGTAGAGAGAAGAAGGAGTTTTACTCCGTAGATTGTTGAGTCCTTTCTCTTTTTTTTTTCTTTGTTTTTTCTTTCTTTATTCTTTTCTTTCCTCTTTTGATGGGGCGTAGTCCACTTTTGCCCCGAGTCCGTTCCTATCCCGGTCTACTTCCCACCCATCACTTAGTTTGTTTTCTTTTCTATTTACTTTAATTAAACTAACTCACGTTTTCCTTGTCCCCGAGATTTTCAAAATCTCGCCCTAGGTTATTGATACTCAACTTCAAAAATTCATAAAGAATTCCCACTGCCTAGGAATTCAATGAAACTTTTCTGAGTTACTCATTTTCGCGAGAAGGACTCAACGACGCATTCCGTTTCGTCATCCGAGCTCTAGGGAATTTTCTTGGTCAATACTTCGGTACTTTATTATTTAATTTTATATTTTTAGAAAATTTCCAAATTTTGGTTTTATAGCTCGTGGCCCAAACAACCCACATCTATTTATCTCAACTTCCGGTTTTCACCATAAAAATTTTTTTTTTTTGTTGGCCCAGAAGCCTTGTTTAAAAGGGAAATGAAAGGTTTCTCCCATAAATACAGTTCTTAAAGATTTCTTACCTTTTTATTTTCATTTAAAAAAAATGTAAAACCATATTGAATAAATGTATTCATCTAATTTATGTTCCAAACTACAATTTCAAAGGATTGTTTTAAACAATTCAAACTCATACACGCTAAAACATTTAATTAACAACAATTTGTAGTGTCACAAATGCCAGATATAAGATACTCAGTCATTGTAAGAAAACAAAGAAACTCGAAACACTAGAAAACTCGAAACCAAATTACTGTTGAAACTAAGAAAACCAAAATCAAATCACACTTTGTTCCTTCTAAACCTCTTTTTCAAAACAAACTTTGATGGTAAAATTGGTCTGTATTTCGGCAGGTTTAGGGAACAAAAAAAGATCTCTTCTTTATATGAAGACCGTGCCATCACAAATTAAGAGCTGTACATAGAAAAAGGTGATGAGACATCTAATTTAAATTTGTAACTAAATTGATATGTGGACCATTCTCTAAATGTGGCTTACTAATAGATTCAATTACAAAATCCAGAAACTGTGGTGAGCTGAGAGTATGTTTTCCTGTTTATGAGGAAACAATAGAATGAGTTATATATGGTGAGAAAGGTGAAGTAGATGTATTCATGTTCACTAGCTGGTGTAATTTCCTTCTGTCTACAAATTTGATTTTGTTTGGGGAAGCCTGTTTGGGAGAGTAGAATCCATTGGGGTTATGAAGCCGCTATTTTTCTGGACACAGAAGGGGTGATGGAATTGAAGCATGTAAGAATCAAACAAGCACATGCCTTGTTCCTTGCAAGATACTACTTTAAGATTTTTAGCTCACTCCTAAGAAGGCCTTGAGTCTTTGACATTCTATGGGAGGTTTCCTGATGTGCTTTAAGAGCATCATGTTACGTGTCATCAAGCAACATCCTATAAGCCTAGTTTAGCAAAGTTTATTATTTAACATGACATTATGGCAAGTTCCAACTCTTTCTTTACCCTAGCCTCATTTCTCTCTAGTAGCCTCTTTTCATTAAACAAAGAGAGATGATTTTTTTGTTATTCTTGGTTGGAAATCACCTATCCGACACCTTTTTATATCATTTTCTTTCTCAATAAAATAATTATTCTACACGTGATACGCAGTTTTTACTTGTTTTCGTGATTCTCGCGTTGTCGGTTAAAGTGTGCCACTAAGGCTGCTTCTGCACTGATTTTTGCTTTTTCATCATCTCTCGCGTAACTTTATTTCCGTGCGAGCGATTCAAATCTACACAAAACATATCCGACAGATGTTAAATCAAACTTCAACGATCATTATTCTGTAAAACTGAGTCATAACTAAATTTAATTATAATAGTATTATGTTCGAAAAGGAGGACTGGTGATTTGAATTCGCGTTTCGCATCACCTTTTGATGGTTCTGGCAGTTCGTTTATTATTTTTAAGTAGATCTGCAAGAAATGGCGGCATAGATGATCATGAAGTGATTTCGCTGACTTTCGACCTGACTTCTTTCCTCCCAGAAAATGGTTTGATGGTTACCCGGCGCAGCTGGCGCTCTAATGGGAACGATAACGGCAGTGACTAAAAGGATTGTGTTTTATGGGCCAAATATCTGCGCTTCAGGTAATTCTTCACGACCCAAGCTTCCCACGGAAGCCTTCCCGAGGAGGTAGACGGCGTTGATATGGAGCGCCACATACGGGTAGCTCAGCCGAACATGATGCTTGAGGATTTTCTAGCTGCCCAGTACGGACGTGCGATGAGACTGTCTCGCCATCACTCACCTTCGTTTGTGGAACCGAGCAGGGCGACGGCAATATTCGTGGCGGCGGAGAGTGGCGGCGGAAACACGGAGGTGCCGGAGTTAAAGGACGGTGGGCTTACTAATAGGTTCAATGACAAAATGAAAGAAACAGCGGTACACGGGAGTGATTTTCCTAATGCTGCTGAGGAACAAGGAATGTTACATGAAGCGGAGAAAGGTGAAGAGATGTATCATGTTCACTTAGCTGTAATTTTCCTGCCTACAAAATTGATTTGGTTGGGTGTCACTGGGTGAGTAGAATTCATCAAGCTATGAAGCTGCTGTACTTTTCTGGAATAATAAAGGTGGTGATGGAATTGAAGCATGGCTGAGTCAACAAACAAGATGTGCCTATTCCCGTGATAAGGACATTTTAGCTTCATTGTCCCAGTAATAAGCACTGAGTCTCAGAGCCTAATTTTACTAGAGATTGCGGTTTGACTTTTGAGTCACCTCTTTCCATATTCTCTTAAATATTTGTATCCTAATGTTTATTTCTCTTAATGTTGGAATCTTAAATTTATTTATAATATTTTTTTTTAATTTGATTATCAGAACCAAAAAAAACAGAGATTATAGGTTTGAGTATCTGACCTTGTAATGAATTTTAATTATTTTCAATATTTTTAATTTTAATAATAGTAACAGAAAATGAGATTATGGGTTTGAGTTATTTTTTATAATCTGATATTTATACATATCACATTTGTTTTTTTCCAAATGTTGACAAATGTCTAATTCTATTTCTAATGTTTTTAATTTTATTAATTGTATCATAAATGAGATTAAGTGGATTTAAACAACCTTTTGCAATTTAAATATTTGTATCCTCTAGCCATTTGTTTATTTCTCTAATGTTGGAATCTTTAATTTATTTCTGTATTTTTAATTTTATTAATTATGACAGAAAATGACTATATCACAAACTTTTGGAGTTGAGTGAACTAGAAAATGAGGTCACCTAACTTTGACACTTAATTTGTTTTATTTGAAAATTTACAAATCAAACCACCCACACACGTAAATAAGTTCAAATGTAAAGAATATTTCAAATCTCAATGATGAGAGTTTTAAATAAGCAGATGCTGTACATATGTCGACTTTCGATTGGTTATAATGTTCAATGTTTAAAGAGATAGAATTTACAGGTTCAAGTTCCAATAAAAATATATGTATCCAAGAGACATGTACATTTGGTGTCTAAAGACATGCATACTGTAAATTTTGAGCAGACTTTTTCTTCTTTTTATTTTTATTATTCTATATGGTATGATAGCTTGATACCAGCGGAAATCATGAATTGAAACTACCTGATAATTTAAGTATTTATTCTCATTTCCAAATTAATTCATTGATTTGTTTAACTCTCTGTTATAGAGCTAGATACTAGACTAGTGTGATAGCCCTAATCACAAGGGAATGGTGTTGAGTAAAGAAATTATAAGAGGAATTAATGCAATATTAAAGTCAAATACACCCAAGATATCTAATTAATGCAAATGAAATTCAAATAAAAATATAATTTCAACAACTTCCTAGGATCCAAAGCACACTTACTCCCAGCTGACACATTTCCTTGGCTCTGTGCTGCACACATGCAATTCCGCTCATGCCCATGTGAGCCATAATAGTACTCTTCATTCAGCGGAATCTCATGGGCCATCCTAGCTAGCTAGGGTGTAGATCGACTCAGTCAAAATATTTGAATTTGGTTTGCAAGTTTGGTTGACTGTTTTACCACGTCTAACATGTTGTTGGAGTGGTGTAGAATAAGATAATCGTATTCAATCCAAATTCTATAAATTTAAACTTTTAGAGACGTGATTGTTTGACAGAAATTATGTAGACCTTTTCATCGCTTTTGAATTCATCTTCAGAAAACTGTTGTCGAATGAAATTAAACTTCATTCCATTTATCTTCCCGTGAGTAGATAGCAGATGAACAATACTTAATTAGATCTTATTTATGTCAGAATTCTTCTGACCCAGATCTTCCAGATAATTGCAGCTCCATGTCAAGGATCTCATCCTTTCAAGGCAATGTTGAGATTTTCCTTCTGCTCGCGAGCAATTCAAGCTGCAAGTTAGATTGATTTCTTCGCTTGTATGAGATTTAGGAGAACGTTCATTTGATGATTAAACCTAATTCGTCAATACAGTTATTGAATCAAACGTATATCAACTTCTTTGAATGTTATTTGAAATAGTTCATAACGCGGTGTGTGGTTCAAATTTGCATATGCAGTAAACATTATCGAAAACCATCCTCTGCCCACATAAAATATTTGTAATGAAACGCTGTATGCACAGAATTGTCCACTGTAGGTGTCCTCTTTGAGCTATTCTTGATTGAAAGTAATCAACCAAACAGAGACTACTAACATGTGTTTGTGAATAGGCTAGCAGTTATTTTATTTAGGTTGACTAATCTTATGATTATTCTACGAATTTTTGCATATTATTTTAAGGTAGATGAGGCAGGTTGTTTCTACTTCCTCTATGTTATTATTTTAAGGACTTGTGTCCTTTTAAAAAATATACATTTGGGTAAATCAATCACGATGATTCATTTAAAAAGGGAGTATGGCATATATGACATCAACTAAATGGTTTGGAAAATGATGCTGATCAAAGAATATTTTACAAAAATCTAAATATTTAATAAAAAAAAAAATACAATTGTGAGTCGATTTAGTAATCGGTTTATATATAGCTTGTAATTTAGATTACATAATAGTTGTATCTAATAATTACGACTTATACAAAACTTATACAATTCGTAAATCTCTTTTATCAATTTAATATGATTTAGTTTAAAATAAACACTTGTATCATCATTAATGTTCAATGACTTTAAATTGATACCCATCACATAACATGGTTCTCCCAATTAAAAATGTTTAGATGACCGGTTTCATCATTAGACTAGACTCCCCTCACAAACTTAAATATTCATATCTGCCATGATTTTTAAATAATTTTAAGCTGATACCCATCACATAACATAGTTCTCCCAATTAAAAATGTTTAGAATGCCAGTTTCATCATTAGACAAGACTCCACTCACAAACTTAAATATTCATATCAGCCAGTTTCATCACGCCCTTTTCTACTACTCACCCGACGGCAGCGCCGGAGCTGAAGAGGTTGAAAGGCGTATCAGCCGCTTGGAGACATCACTGTCGGAGACCTTGACTCGTTTCTACCCATTGGCGGGGAGATACATGGAAGATGGTAATCAAGGATTAGACGACAGAAGGCTGAGTTTTTTGTATGAAAGTGAAGGGCTGCAGGCTCAGTGAAGTTCTGCTATGTAGAAGATGATCGATCAGCTTTTATTTAGTTGGTGGAGCATACACAAGTCTTAACATCAGTTCTAAATCAATATAAGCCTGACTGGGTGGAGATCAAGATTTAATCTATAGTATCCCAACACCTTTTTTTATTGGTTTTGGCTGCCTGCTTCATTGCTTTAAGAGTAATGCAAATGAGCAAGGACAAGGGGCATGGATAATGATCATGATCAAGTGATTTCGGCGCCGACTTTCGACCTGACTGTATCCTCCCAAAATGATTTACCCAAGATGAAGCCGACGCCTCCTCTAGTGGAAACTGGATATCAGAGTACTAAAAAGGATTGTAGTCTGATAGCCGCAAATATCGGCCCCTTACAATTTCTCATGATGCAAGGTTCCTCAGCTTCTTCGCCACGAGCGGGAGAAAAGGTGACTGTAAAATAATCAACAAGGAAATAATATAATTTTTCTTGGTTCTATAATTCATCATAAAGAATCCAACATGGATCTTTGATTTCAGTTGATATTCTGTATCATGTGTCAGATTGTAAGAGCTTATTGTTACTTAACCCTAGTCAATGTTCATCGAGCGATCAAATCAAACTTTATTTTTGCTTCATCCTTATCTTTCAAATTCTCCATCATCAGTATTATAAAATATTTCTGCCTCTTAGAAACCTCATAAGGTAGAGGACCTTATATACATGGGCCAGGCTCTAAATCAAACATTTAGTCTCTCACCGTCAATGGGTTATGCAAACCCAAAATAATTAATTATACCTTTATTTATTTATTAAATCTCTTTATCACTTGATTACATATAAAAACTTTTACATTCTCCCACTTGACTCATGTGATAATACATTTATGATTTAATAAATAGTACGCCAGAATGCGTATTAGCAATATGGTTGTCATCATCCTGTAATTAAATATAAAGTCATATTTAAGAATAAGAACTAACGAGAGTCATGGCGGTTAATATCGAGCTGTAGTTTAGAGACATAAAGTCCTTCCATGTAACAGAATAATAATTACTCACACCTCTTATCACTCATCTTAAACGGGAAGTACGAAGAAGGTCCACAATAATGTCTCTTGTCAAAGACTTTCCTAACATTCATCCGATGCATCAGGTATACAAAACAGATATATGAAATTTCAAAAACATACGATCACCTGGGGAGTGCTTCAATAAACAATCATCATGGATCACTATAATGCTCAAGACTCCACAATTTTCACGCGGCACTGATGTTCACAATACTTTTGACTATTAAGTCTCAAAACATGTTATGTACATAATCACAATTTAACACTCTGTTTTTAATTATTCATGTACAACAACAAGAGAGTAAACCTATATCCCCATAATCATAAAGGCATTTGTTGTTAAAAGACTTGACAACTCTGAATCTATTCTTTAGTAACTCTATTACAAGTCAACAAATCAAAGTCCTAAAAATACATTCTGCAAACTATAATCCATAATTTATGATTACATTATATCATAATACATATTTTGATAGTAGATACTATACCTTTACATAATAATACTAACCCTTTATATAATCATTAAAGAGAAACAAATAACAAAGTAGAACTCAACTGTCATTCAATATAATTCAATCTAAGAGTAAATAAAAAGCATGCATGAATCATTGGCGTTCCTTCTATCATGATGCTTTAACCATTCAGATAACCCATAAAAATCTTGGGTAATATACTATTTATAGAGACAACTGTGACATTCATGAACTTCACACGGGACATTCATCTTCTGTCTCAATCCATATCCAATATCTCAAAATCTTGAACTATAGTTAGTCACTTTATGAGACAATTTAACAATTTCCATATTTTACTCTGTATAGATATCCTATCACATATAATATTATCTCTTTATATACTTTAGCATACAATTTTTAAGATTTTTCATAAATTAATGCAATAAAATTTAATTCACTAATAACTATCAGACATAATCAAATAATTTGCTTCCAATCGATATCTTTGTATTTATTCATTGGAAATAACAAATATTCTTAAGTTCAAATAGGTATTATGATATCATAAAGTTAAGATATCATGAACAAACATTTACAATATGTATGTCAACTTCAATCGACTTTCATGTAACTTTGTTTGGTAATGTTTTGTCTCTTAAATTTAATCATAAAAGATATTATCAATCAGTAAGATATGAGCCACTTAATAGTTATAAATTTCCAGATTTGCCTATATTTTACATTAATTAAGAAACAAATATTAAAAACATTGAATAAAAATAAATACAAATTGCAAGGCAACCGGCAACTAGATTCAAACAAACAATTTTAAAAAACACAAATAATTAATAACTTCCTTGTAGATATTGTACTAAATATCTTTGATGTACAAATATAATCTAACAAACATAGATATATCTATAATGTTCATTTTATAAGATGGTTAGTTTACCTTTAAAATTCTTAAATATCTTATAATTCACGAATCCTAATACTCATTCATAAAGTACTTAAATTTGTTTCAAGCATCCATAAGAAATATAATTGAATAGCATAAGTGTGTATTCTCTTCAATTTGAAATTCATGGAACATTCAAATTCGGCCACTTTTGGTACGGAAAGGAACTTATATTTAAATGAATTTCAAAAAGTTACAATTGAAAAAATATTGGCATCACAATATGATTATCAAATTCTTCATTGTAGCTGGTCTAATGACTAGCATACCAAATGTGACGCCTAAAAAACCGGGTGTCCGTTGACAACCATTCAACCTGTGAATATTGTGGATGCTCTGCAATCCCGACACCACCTATGAGGTACCCAAGGTGAGGTCCCTTTGGAATGGGAGCTCACACCAAATCATAACCCGTCCTAACACCACATCCCCATGAGACATGTACATGGAGTAAACACGGCCACTCAAACAGTAGGCACGCTTTTCATCAAAACACCCAACTATACTATAGTTCAAGAGCACAACTATTCTTAAATTCAACATTTATAAAAATTATAACGCTTAATACAAGTTATACCAACAACATCAGTTATTGTTTCATTCTTTCTTCTCAACAAATTTCTAATGAGATGTTTTTCGCCCTGACAGTTTCCTCAGACTAAATGGCGATCCTCTCTATGTAGCGAGCAAAGCCCAGAGATAGCTTCCTGGCATAGCTTACTTCCCCACCTAAGTGCACATGCCATGGAAAACAAAACGACATTCAAGTAATTATGAACCTACTGGAATAAGCCCGCATGACCGATCCCGTGTCCCGAGTCCTCACCAACTCCTCTATGATATGTCAGCAGTATTGAATGCGAATAAAATCACAGTTTTCAAACAAGCTATGTTCTCGGAAAACTCACTACCAGCCTGGTAAAATATTGACAAATCCTCCGAGGAACTGTTGATAACCCTTCGAAACAATTCGAGCAATCTTCCTGTCGGAAATTCCTTCACAAACATTTTCATTTTGTTTCATTTCATGTCATGCACTCACTTTAATATCTTTGGTGGTACTCTGCTCATATGCGGAATGATGATGTCAATTCCCCAACACATTCATGCTAATATAATTTACATGCATATATATTAACATAATTAAATCACATAAAACATAAGCTATGAAATTCACAATCAATATAACTAAATTATCTCACATAATAATTCATCAAATGAGCAATCTATTTTGAATAACTCAATCCAACATTTTCATGATCTGTGTGTATTCTTAAATACGTTCACATGAATTGAAACCTCTGTTAACAAGTAGACCACACATTAGTAATTTTCCACCGGTTCAAAGCTTTTGAGACCGAAAGCATTGCTAAAAATAAGCCTAATGTTCCTCAACCATTTACATGGTTTCAACAAAGATTAAACGGCAGAAAAGATCTCACTTTAGAGTTGTCTAACTCAACTAACTCGTGTCCACGTTGAGTTCCCCATCACAGAGAACGATTTTACTTTTTTGCTCACGAGAACCATCTTTAATTCACTTTAAATTCAGCAGAGAAGGGTGCCTTCTCTCTTAAACTCACAACTAGAAACATCACATACTTTTATCTTCATTCTGCACATTTTCTCCATTTGAGAAGATGACAAATCTATTTTAGTTTTTCCACATTAATCCTTCAAACAATACCTCCATGTCCTCAAAGTCTTGATTTTTTTTTACCACTTGGCACTATCTAGGCCATCCATTTCCATCCTCTCTAATCTTAAATATACATGTGTCATATGGGTATATGTAGTAGTGACTTTTATCACATACTGATATCCTCAAACCCGTTTTTTATGGCACTGGCACTGCGCCTCAAACGGAAATTTATCAAGCTCTCAAATCGAATAAATTCTACTGATAGGCTAGATTCAGATCTAATTCCAGAAACTTTCTATGAATCTGTTTCATCATCCGAGATTTAGAAAAATTTTTAGTGTTTTAATCGAAATTACCGCTTACCTTTTTCCAAAATCAATTTTCTGGCCCATTCTCTTCTTAAAAGGAATTTCATCCTCAAATTCTGATAATCACACAACAACTCACATGCATGCAACGCAGACCATACCATGTAATGTAAACTAGCAATTTAAGTGATGAAACGACTAAACCACGCACTTCACTTAACAGAATGATAGGTCTCAGATCGTAGATCCTCGCCTCCCACGCCGACTCCCTCCACTCCAATACTGCAAGGTCGCTTTATAGCAATCTTACTAGCCCCATGGTCTTGGGTCGCAAACCCCGATCCCTACTTATCCATATACAATCGGTCCCTCAGATCCCATCCTTGTTTAACTCATCTCTCCCAATCCATCATATGAGCCTTGACTGGAGGTACTCTGAGCATGTAGACGGAAATGCCTGGACACCGACATCGGCTAAGAAAGCCAAACTTTCATTTTGTGGCGCCACCTCTCGAAACTGGCTGGTCCACAAACTCGTAATAGCTTCCTTCGCTGCCGAACCTGACCACTCCCCATCACACCTCTGCAGACGTGATCACTAACTCAAACTCTGGCACTAATGGTCAGATGATTCAAAGATAGCCTCTTCGCCGGCCTTAAGCCATGAGAAGACGTCATTACATTAAGCTCACCTTCTCGGGAGGTGTCTCCCAATCTCCATATCGACCGTTGATGGTTTCCCCTGCTCCTCGGTCCAACATAACAAGGATCACACGGCCCCATACACAATGCCCACACCTGCCATCCTGCAGATGCTCCGCCCCGTAATCCATGTGAGAATCTCTACTATGCTGCTCTTCCCACTAATCTCATGATCCAGCAACGCATGCTCGCAGTACGTCCTCTAACACCAGATAGTCCTCTTAACACCATCCGTCTCCATGGGTGGAAGTTGTACTCCACGGTCACCAGAAAATGGGAGCCTTGAAACCTTCCCAAAAGTTTAAACCTCAGTCTCCCTATCCAAAAATCAGGAGCATCGTAATTCATGAATGATCATCTTCTTGCGCGATATATAACCGGCACTTCCAATGCGTGTCATCGCATCGCTAGAAAATGTGCCGATCAGATCGTCCACCATCACCATACCACATCATGTTCGGTAAGGTCCGTGGGCGCGGGTCACAAAATCCATCGTGATGCTCCACTTCACCGCGCCACCTAAGCTATTAGTAGCCTTGTCGACTTTGCGTTCACTTAACCTTCGAAGACACGGAGACATCTGGCCGAACAAAGTCCCCATGCGGTTCTTCCATTCAATTCGAACGAGCGATGAAGATCCCAGTACATCTTCTGTACAAATTGATGTACCCAGAATCGAGAGCGTTGAAACTCTTGAGAATCTCCATTCTTCAAATCGATCAACTGTGGAACCACTCACCATCCTTCATACCAAGACTACCATCTACGTGAACGGTCCCGGCCTCTAGCGCCACCCAGTAGACCATTGGCATCCGGGGTCCCCTGGCGACACCTATCTCCAGATCTTGTCCTTAGACTCAATCACTCATTTAAGACTGCAGATTACTAAACTCCCCAACGTGACTCCTCGAGCCCGCCGCAGACAGCCCAAACTGTCCCACGCCTCTGAGCATCCACCACTGGAAGGCTAGACTAATACTCCCCGTGACTTCCTAATTAAGTGCATCACTGATCACGGTTTTACCAGTGGTAATGCAAAGAAATCATAATCCCTCTAGGAACTCCATCCACCGCAGCGTCTACATATATTACGTCCCGGCCTGGAAAACATGCTTCACTTTATGGTCCTAGTGACACCTCGAACTCGCAGGTGCAGGGCGCCACCTTCATACAGACGGCCATTAACCTATGTCGGGGCGATTCCGCTTCGCGATCTTTCAACTGTGACGGGAACCATGTTACTACCCTCCCAGTGCATCAAACACATCCCGCCCAGCCGAGGTATCACAATACACTATGTACCGTCCGACTGACAAGATAGAGCCAAGTATCCTCTTCAACTCCTCGAATGCCTCCCCTCGCATCGGGTCATCCCAATCAAACTTAACTCCTTCCCGTCAATCTCGCCATAGGTGCCGCATGAATCGAGAAATCTCAATGAATTCCGACGTCTGACTAATCCAAGAAACTACGCATTTAAAGACTGATTTCAGCTTCGAACCTGCCATATCACTACTCCTTACCTTCAGGTCCAATTGAGACACGCCTGATGGTTACACCACGTGTCCCAAAATCTGGTATCTTAGTAGGCCAAACTCGAGACTATTGAACTTGTGTACACTCGATGGTCTCTCAACAATTGTAACATCTCAAATGGTACTATGCTCTATCTCCGATCGGGAGTAGATCAAAATGTCATCCATGAAGACTACTACAAACCCGATCCACCAGTTTGAATAATCGCGCATGAGGTCCATGAATGCGCCGCGCATTCGTCAATCCAAAGCATCATCAGAACCTCAGCCCATAACGCCCTAAACGCCGTCTTAGTGGATATTCTGGCTCTCCTAACCCTCGCCCACATAGTAATAAGTAGTCGTTCGAAGGACTCGCGCCCTCTCAATCGACAAACAATTCATCAACTTCGCATCGGCAAATCAGAACCCTGCTCAACTGTTCAGAGTTAATGCAATGGGCCAAGGGTTCCGCTCCTTCTTCTTATAAATGGAACTGAGATCCCCAAGGTGAAGTGCTGGTCATAGTTGAACCCCTTGTCCAATAGCTCGTAGTTGACTCGAGTTCTTAATCAACTGTGCCATCCTATGCTGGAGTCATTGAGATAAGGGCACTGTGGTAACTTCGATAACAAAGCTCCATAATTCCTCTACAGTAATCCTGGTCATTTATCCTGAAAGATTCCTACTACTTCCCCGCTACTTGAGGGATCTAAGTCTGGTCTCACTTGTCTCATAGGTATGCTTATTTAGCTAACCTACCAACTGCCCTGACACTTGACTATACAGTCTGGGCAAAGACGCGCCGGTCTCTCTCAAATACAAATACGGTACCGCCCCCGTGGGCAGAACTTTTACGCTCACAATCGATAACGACCCCAGAATGTCAAAATTAATCCATCCTAAGGATGACATCAAATCCCTCGACATGTCCAGACCTCAGTCCATCAGAGGAACCCCGAGATCTCTAACTCGCAAACTGCTTTGACATATCATCCCTATCCTCGGCTCACAATCCTTGTGGAGAACTCATACACAAAGGCTCCTCTAAGGTCTCAACCTCTAAGCCCAACTTATCATAATTGATGCAAGAATGAATGAATATGGATGTACCGTAATCAACAACACCTTGCTTATAGGCTAGATAGCAAAACGACTCAGATACCAGATGATCCAATCGACTCACCATGGAAGCATGGAGTAAAGACGCCCTGAACCTGACGCCCCCGCCGGGCCTCGCCTTCAGCCGCCCATAACAGGTCTCCAAATTTCAACGGAGGTGCCTATGCACCGCCTCGACACTCAAAGTGTCTTCCGGCTTTACTGTCATTTTAGAGGAATATACCCGATCCCTCTCCCTCGTCCACCACTGACTGGACCAGGTCACGCCTCAACCCCCGTGATCCCCGCTTCAATCCCCAGGCAGTAACCGGTCACGGCAATGATAGCACACCATCCGCCCAACCCGACCGAGGAAAACCTGATGGCGTTCCAGTCCTGATGGCCGCGGCCCCCGAACCTCAACCAGCCTTCGCTTCTCCCAACCAGTAAAGCAAGGACCCACTCTCCTTCCTCTTACTGATTAACACCTGATCCCGAAAATCTGGCATCTCATCTCTTGCGGTCAAGGTCGGTCCCAACCATGAAAGTCCACACCAGCGGTCCTGATGATCCCTCGAATGGACAACTTTAGCCCATTTCGAAATCTCCAATTCGCCATGTCTCGTGCTGAGTCATCAGACTTCAAAACAAAGCAGTCTGAATCAGCTGACGCACTCCATCACAATCATCGTCCCTTCGCCTAGAACCCAGGCCTCACATGTCTCAGAGTATCCAGTGGCTTTCTACCATGAACAAAGCCTTAGAACTCGCCATGTCATCGCTTTCTAGGTCTCTAGAGGTTCGCCAGCCTACCTATGCTACTTCAGCTCCTCACTTTCACTTCCTCGGAACAGCCAACGTTAGTTCCATCCCACTATGTTTAATTTCATAGCCTCCAACACTTTCACCGCATGAACTATTGGTCTCAAGCACCATCAGATCTCCTCCTCGTGAATGCTCTGAGATGATGTGATGTGCCATAAACCTCTGGAGGTTACCTTGACCTCCCAGAAGTACTGCCAGACTAGCTCAGAATAGCAGAGTCAATACTTGCGCGCCAACAAAAGACTCCGTCGGCTTGCAACATCGTGGTGCCCGGGATTAAAGGGATCTGGGACGACCTTTACGTCCTCGCCCACTACTAGCCATCTACACATGTCAAATGACAAGTTAAATTCCCATGCAAGATTCTAAGGCTGCACCACAGCCCCTAAGATACGATCCATGTGTTATTTAATATTAGGTCCATTTTTATCTGGCATGTGCATGTTAATCTACATTAAATCATTATTTTTAATAAATAAAATTTTATTTTTAAAATTTCATTTTAAAAGATTTATTTCATTTGATTTGATTTGATTTTACTTTTTTTTTGAAAACTTCAGAATAGTGTTCATGAACAAGGTCCAACAAGGATCAACAAGACCGAGTCCAAAATCGGTTGTACCTGTAACACCTTGAACAACACACGCACGCCGCCGCACCACACCTAGGGTCACCAGCCGCATTTCACCATGTCGCGATTCAGACGTGGCTCAGTCGGCCGATCGTGGCGCCACCATACACGCGCTCCCGTCCCTCGTCGCCCCTCGGTGCGTCATGACGCACCTGCTTGTCTCCAGCTACAGGTCGCAAGCCTGGTCACAACACAACTTGTCAGATTGCGGACTCACACTTAGAAAATTTGGGCAATACGCCCATTCACCAACATTTTTTCATTCCAATACACTGAAACCACAAAAAAAAAAAAAAAGAGAGAGATATATATATATATGGTATATATATATACATATTATATTTTTTTTTCATTTTCAAGATAACCAAATAAATTTAAAATTTATTTTCTCTTATTTATTTTTTCTTTCCTAGCTTTACACACCGTAGAAACCTAGAAAATTTCTCTTCATCATTTTTCATCTCCGCAGCCTCCTTGCTACTCCATAAATGCAGAAGCCTAGACTATGTGACTTCATACAACTCAAAATTTTACGAGTTAAATTTTTACTCCTTTTCGTAAGTAAAAACTAGAAAGATTTTCTGAGTTTCACAACACGATCCTGCTTATGTTAAAACCTGAACTATCAATGTAAAATTATATATATATATATATATATATATATATATATATATATATATATTCGCTCAATTTAGATATTTATAAAATTTTCTTAATACCTTAAGGTTATATTTTTCTCGACTCCTAGTGTTCAACGTTTACCATGCTACTCGCCAAGCAGCATACAAATCACACAATTCATACAACACATGATTCACACATCACTCATGCTATACACCAATCAGCAGCAAAATAATTATGGTAATAATTAATCTTATCCTCAGACTTTCTAGTAATCACACACCCAAACCCCAACATCGTAGCCATACTAAGTCGTGATGTTCTACATCTTAAATGACCATAGTTTATAGTCAGTCCTTCAGCCCTAGGTATTCCCAGATACCCAAGCTCCATCGCCGTGAAGTCGGTATCAAGACTAAACTGAGATCGCCAAACCCGAGCTCCCAGGTATTCGATAACTGCTTCCGATACTAGTTGTGACACCCCAAAACCCGGTATCCGCTATTAAACCCGCTTCAACTCATGGACACGGGATGCTCAAAACTAACACCACTGATAAAAACCCGCAGTCTCCTTTGCACGGGAGTTTAATTAAATTACAAATATGTCCTAACACCAATTCATGAGACATGTACATGAGTAAACATGGCCACTTCAATGCGCACCGGGCAAGATCATCAAAAATTCAAACTAGTACCTAGTTCCAGAGCATAATTTTAATTCAACATATACAAATTACAACATTGTTATATATCATGCAAGAGGTAATGAACATCACAGCCACGGTTACTATTCTCAAATCCACTAATGAGTGTCGCTTCCATCGCCTCCTCGTAATCTAAATGGTGATCCGACTGTAGTGAGCAAAGCCCAAGAGATAATTTCATATGGGTTACTCCCACCTATGCACAAAGGAAAACAACACATTCAAGTAATTATATGAACCATCATGAATGTCTACATGTCTGATCCACAAGTCATTGAGTCCTCACTCACTTCAGGCAAGCCGAATGCGAGTAAAATCACATGAAAACAAAAAGCTTTTGTGTTCTTCTAAACTCACTACTAGAAGTTTTAAAATATCGACAACCCTTCCGAGGCTTAACTGTTGATACAACCCTCCGAAATTAATCTTTTCTTGAAAATCTTCCACTTAAATTTTCATGTAACATTTCATTTTTGTTTCATTTCATGTCATACCTCACTCTCATTATTCTAGGGTGCCTGCATATGGAATGCAGCAGATGTCAATTCCAACACATTCATGCTAAGAGTATTCACATATATATTAACATAATTAAATCATGATAAACATTGTTATGTAAATTCACAATCACTTTTATAATCTAAAACAGAATTTGCATAGCTAATTTAACAAACAACGTGAAAGAATTCATTTTGAATCACTACAGAAACCAAACACATTTTCACAATTCAAAAATTATTATGTCACTATTCACACTTGAACGTTGAAACCTCGGGCTACTATTCACGACCACAATAAATAGTAATTTTCCACTCACAAAAGTTTTTGAGATCGAAGACGCTAAAACAAGCCTCGTAACATTCTCGTACCATTTAGCATGGCTCTTAGCCAAAGATTAATTTTAAGTAGAAAAGATGCCTACTCCTTGAGTGCCACCTAACTCCACCAATCTGCATAGTCTACGCGTGAGTCTTCGGGCCGGTGGAAACGACGTATTTCTTGTCTCAAGTTTATAGAAATCCACGGTCCATCAGGCTGAAAATCTAAAGAGAAGGTGCTCTCCTCCTAAACTCACAAACCTCAAACATTGTCACTTTGCTCTTCATCAGATCGTTCCATTCGAGAAGATGACAACTATTTCAGTTTTGTCCTATTATCATTAACTTTCAAATAATACCCTCCATGTCCTCAAGTCTTAGATTTTTTTGACACTTGGCACTATCTAGGCCATCCATTTCATCATCTCTCTAATCTTGCAACATGTAACACATGTACATGTGTAGGCACTTTGTCAACATCACATGTCCTCAAACCCATTTTACCTGTTATTCGACACTTAAAATTCAAAAAACGTGAAATTTCCAACCGGCTTTAATTCATGAAGCAGATTTCGCGGTAGACATTCCACAACGGTGGAAATCCGTCGTATTCGAGATCTGAAAATTTTGATTTTGATAAATTACCGTTCATCTCTTTTCAAAAATTGGAATTTTCTTGGGTCTTACAATAAATGTCTTGTACTCATACATGATAATATAATTATTATACAAACATTATATTGTGATAAATCAATAAAATTAAAATACGATTTTGTTGGAAAAACCCAGAATATTATACAACCATCATCAACATTTAAGTACAAGTAAACTTAATTAGACTTCATAAATACATGGCAAATATCAAAAGTTTATATAATATGACAAATCATAACATGTCAACTCAGTTTCTATAATGTGAACTTGAGATTTAAAAGAAATCTCACATAATAAGTTCCATTTAGATTTGAGAGAATAATAATTATCAAATGTGTTTCTATAATGTGAACTTGAGATTTTAAAAGAAATCTCACATAATAAGTTACATTTAGATTTATATGAATAATACCTCGAAATCTCGTTAGTGTTAATTCACATCATATTGACAAAGCTATCCATAATGTATAATTCATGTAAATAGTTATCTATAACAAGACCTTTAATGAAATGATCTTTAATTTATAACAATTTTATAAATTCTATATGATATTACGTCGTCTCATTTATAAGCATTTCATGTTTGGTAACCAATTATAATGTTATACAATTGGATATACATAAACTTCATGGTTCAACCACTTTGGTGGCTAATAAACCATTCATAAATGAATTTAATTGTATAATCTAATAATTATGATATTCAAAATATTAAGGTTCTGGCCATTTTGATGACTACTTAACAAAACATAATTTGAATATTAGATTGAATAAAATTCCCTTCTATGAATGTTTTGTACATAAATATTACTAAAACAAAACAACATGAGCTGTAGAATATAGTTTTAGAAACCTCTTAAAATTAAAGGAGAGACTTGAGGTTATGTCTCCCACCCTCCCTTTTGTCATTATTTATTATTATTTTCATAAATTCAAATCTCAAATGTATCAATATTACATGCACGAAATTTAGGAAAAACAAAAGGATAGTAATCATAATATCACATCGTGTGTCATATTATAATGATTTTGAACAATAATAATAATATCATCATTTCATCGATGATACATCATTCACTAAGGATAATAAATAAATTTTATAAAAATGGAAACATACAACAGCATCAACCACGTTTTATGCATCTGTGACATATCTGGGTCCATAATTTATTCTTGGAAGAATCATCATAAACAAATGTTCTTTTATTTAATCATTATCTGCAATTTTAATCATTATCTTTATCTGTATCTAAACATATATTTATTTATTTGGGTACACTATAAACATGAATTTAAAATTGTAGATAAACATAATCACATATCATATAACATTCAGATAATGAGATTATCTTAATTTTTAAATTAAACCATTGTAATTGAGTCCTAGACTTCGAAAAGCATGGAAGCAAGCCAGAGTAACAAACTCTTTCATTCTACTACTTATCCGAATTATACCTAGATATATGCAGGATTAGAAACCGTAAAACTGCACTGCATAAATTGAATTCATTTGTAGTGCACCATTTGTAGATCACCAATATTAATTAAGTTCATTCATGGAAAATCATGAATCTCTCCAAACACATCGCTCTGATACCACATGTAAAATAATTATGAAATTAATATAACTTTCTGGGTTTTACAATTCATTCGTAAATAACCCAGAACACAGGATCTTTGATTTCATGATATTCACATCATAAGTGTATCAAGAGTTTATTGTTACTTAACCCGATCATAATGACGAAAGTGATAAAATCAAACTTTATTTGTTTCTATCCCTTTCCCTTTCTTTACAACTTCCGACTCATCAATGGCTGATGGTAAAAATATTTCATCTCTCCTGAAACCTCATGGGCAAGGAGAGGACCTTATATACCTGGGTTTAAAATTTAAATTCAAACATTTAAATTTCCACCGCTTCCATCAAGCGATGCAACGCAAACCAATTAATTATACCCTTTTATTTTATTTATTAAATTCCTTTTTATCACCTGAGTCATATATAAAAAACATTCTTATAGTGACAATTTCGATATGGAGAGTCAAGATGAAAGTGTCGAAGCCAAACATGGTGACAAATTTTTTTTGAGGAGGTACTTCTAGTCGCTTCTTTACCATGGACTTAAGGGCCCGAGAATCATCTCACATTCACCTCATCTTGTGGAAATCTCGTCAACATGGTGACGGCTAGATTTGTGGCGGCCGACAGTGGCGGCAACGCGGAGGTGCCAGAGTTGAAGGATTTGGTGGGCTTGTAGGAAACTTAATCAAGCAATCCATCAAATTATATGCGGAAGCAAAATGCCAGAATATACATACCTCTGGCCATTCTAAGAAACAGAGAAACTGAAATAATGGAAAACTGGAAACCAAATTATTGAAACTAAGAAACCAAAATCAAATCACACTTTGGTTCTCCTCCCTTTCTCAAAAACTAACTTGATGGTGAAAATTGTTCTATATTTCTGAGTAGGCTTAGGGACCCAAAAATGTGCAGTGTCTCTTCTTTATATGGAGACCAGGCCATCACAAGTCTTCTGAAGAGTTGCAAGGGTTGGGGAAAGGTGTTATGGGAGATTCAATTTGAATTTAAAATTCAAATTGATATGGACCATTCTAACATTCTCCACTTGGTCCATATACTACAACACCTATCATAAGGAAAAACTAAATATATAAATCATGGCGATAGGTCCTCTTATAGTGAGTAGTATCTTCCATGTATTACAATATATCAAGTTTCTCAACATAAACCCTTAAACTGAATGAATAAACCATATGTTTATTCAAGGTCCAAACTTAATTATATTGCTCAAAATAATAATAATAATTTGAAATGTACAAAATCATAAAAGAAATATCAGACTGAATAAGAGTTTTATTTAGCCAATGAACGTATCGTATAATAAAATTACATCGTGGAACCAAGTCCCATTTGTACTACATGATCCTTAAAATACTTAGGTGGCATGCCTTTAGTTAAAGGATTGACAATCATCAACTCAATGCTAATGTGTTCAATGACCACTTACTCTTTAACACGCTCTCTTATGTGGATAAGTACTTAATGTCTATATGCTTACTCTCACTTCCTACCTTATTGTTCTTAGCCATAACATCAGATTCGAATTCATCACAAGATAAACTTCAATGGCCTAGATATAGAATCCACAATGCTAAGCCCAGATATGAAACTCTTTAACCATACATCATATGAGCTAGCCTTAAAATAGGATACGAACTCAGCTTCCATAGTGGAAGTGGCAGTCAAGGTCTGTTTCGCACTTCTCCAAAACACAGCTCCATGAAAATATAACCAGACGTTGATTTTCGAATCAAACAACATGTACCAAGAAAGTCCGTGATCGGAGTAAGCCAATCACCTCCAAACTATATGTCTGCTCTATACATAAGCAAGTAATCCTTTGTTCCTCAAGGTATCTCATCACCTTCTTTGCAAATTTCTCTGTGCTGGTCAATACCTAGGATTACTTTGATATATTCCAAATACTCCAACAACAAATGCAATGTCAACCGTACAGACTCTGAGCATACATTAGCTTCCAACAACCTGAAGTATATGGAATGTTCTTCAAGTGTTCCCGTCAAATCATTTTACAGATCGCATTCAAATCGAATCTATCAATTCTTCAAAATGGGTTCTACACTACGAACAATTTTTTCAAGTTAAACTTCCTCTAAAACTTTATTGATATAGGTTTCTTAAGACAAACCCAAAATGCCCGAGATCTTTCCCCGTGGATCTTAATGCTAATGACATAAGTAAGATGCCTCATACATATCCTTCATATCAAAGTTCTTTGAGAGAAATTGTTTCACCTCATATACTAAAACTCCTTATCATTGCTTCGTAGCGTATTATCATCCACATATAACACAAGAAATCAAATCTTGCTCCCATTGACCTTCTAGTATATACATTAATCCATGATATTCTCTTTGAAGCCGAATGAAGTAATGACTTCATGGAATTTCAAATATCATTGGCGGGAAGTTTTAATCCATATATGGATTTCTTAAGCTTGCGAACTAAATGCTCACCTCCACTAGAGGAGAATCCTTCAGGTCGTTTCATGTAAACCTCTTCCTCTAGATTACCATTAAGGAATGCCGTTTTCACATCCATTTGATGTAAATCAAAGTCAAAATGGGCAACTAATGCCATGATTATTCGAAGAGAATCTTTCTTAGATAAGTAGAGAAAAGCAAGGTCTCCGTAGTCGACATTCCTTCCCTTTGATGGAACTTTGGCAATCTAGTCTAGCCTTATGTCTCTCGATGTTGCCCAATGAGTCCTTCTTCATTTTAAATACCCATTTACATCCAATGGCTTTTATACCATCAGGCAACTCAACAAGATCCCAAACTCGGTTAGATGCCATAGAATTCATTTCTTCTTTCATGACATTAAAAATTAAGGAGTTAGATTCCTTAGAACTCATGGTCAGAAAACATTCTTTGATCATTTTCTAGCCCAATGTTATAGTCCAATTCTTGTAAATACACTATATAATCATTAGGAATTGCTGATTTCCTAACTCTTGTACATCTTCTTAATGTTGCTTCATCATTCTCTTAAGGAATTTGTTGATCAACCTGTTGCTCAATTGGTTGTTCAACAATTTTTGGAATTTCTTCATTTGCAACTTGATCTACAGGATCAATATTAGCAATACGTGGAATTTCAGAAATGGCTTGTCACACTTGTACTTGAGGGGTGTGAATGACAATCAATCTATCACTTGAACTAGAAGGTTGACTTTCATAATGATCCTTCTCAGAAACAATGTCCTGAATTGATCACTCCCACGATTGTCATTCCCTAGAAATTTGCATTTCTTGATTCCACAATCCTGCCGTGAGATGGACAATAAAATCTATACCTCCCTTTGGACCTTCAAAGATATCCGGTTGAGACCAAACATGTTTGCACATTTATGCTTTAGTTATGCATGCAAGATTATGACGTTATCACCAAAGGACTACTATCTAATCCCCGGCAACGGCGCCATAAAACTTGTTAATAGACCAAAGAACACATACAAAATTTATGACGTTATCACCAAAGGACTACTATCTAATCCCCGGCAACGGCGCCATAAAACTTGTTGACATTATACTATATAAACCAAATATTTCCTAGAGTAAATCATTTTCAAAGTTTGGTTTTGGTCTGATATTCTGCAAGTGCACAGGTCGACAAGTAATAAATGGATTAAGTCCGCATATCGATCCTACGTAGATCTCAAGAATTTTAAATCAACTACCTCGACTACTCAATTTCCCCATACTATTTGACCAATTAAATGATAGTAAGATCCAGCATTAAGGTGCCGGAAAATTAAATAACCAAAGGGAAATAAATCGAATGTGAACAATAAACCTCGAATATGTAAGAAACAAAGAATAATTAATAGTTAGAAAATGAATAGAAATTGAATAATTATCGCTTGGAGAACATTAAGATCAATGCTATTGTGAAGTATCAACCCTCGTTGTCAACTTGTAAATTTTGCTTGTGAATTTCGGGATTTCAAAATCGTCTACATGCATTAGTTCACCCGGATCTCTCCACACTTCACATTTCCATTATCTACTTTTGACTCCGATTCTCTCAATACAGGAATTAGGATAACTACTTTTTAACAGACTTCCTAATTTCGGGCATTTTTCGTGAATACTTCATACCCATTTTATGGACTGCACACCTTAGTCCCAAGTTATCTACAAGTAAGGATATATAACTCAGATTGCTCCTCTAAATTAGAATAGATCACCCTTTCCTTGATTAGATCTCGCCTAACACTCGGATTGGCCTTTTACTATCCGACCGAGGTGAACTCTTTGTTTGTTTAAATAGATAACCTGCTCAACCTGCTCTTTGATTTCAAGTGAGAAGAGGATTTATCTAAGTGAACTTACAAAGCTCAAAAGATCCCTAATAATGTGTCAAGTAAGATACCTTCAAAGAAATGTACATACTTCTCGTGGAATGTCTTCCCTGCGGTCACTCGTAGGATCTTTCTTGGAAATCGCAGCAATGACGCAAATCTTAACGGGTATAAGAAACTCGATATTCGTGATCCCAAGACAATAAACCTAAAACCGAAGTAAATTCATTAACCCGAAAATTAACAAGCCGCTGAAACGACTATAGGAAAGATAATTTCGATACACATTCTCTCTTAATGGAAGTCGGGTCTCAATTACTGAATTACACTACAACATTCCTCCGATCATAAGAATAATCAGATTAAACCTGAGAAGCCGAATTCCGTGAATTTCCATCCGAACTTCCAACATTCTGTAGTAATTTGAAAAGAATTGAATTCTGCATTCAGCTTTAGCTCAAAACGATAACATCCAATCTGTGAAATAAAAGAAAACTAGAACCATAAATCTAATCAATCTATCCATATTAAAAAGAAAAATAAAAGAAAAGGAAAGAAAAGAAAATAAAGAAAAAATGAGCTCTCTCAAATTTATCCAGATCTCTCGTCTGCGGGCCGCCAAGCTACTTTCCTTCGATAGCACAGATGAGTAGGGTTTTTCGCCAGCCCTAATCCCAATGTAGTACGCTGCGGATTTTAGGAGTATCCGTGCCTAAGTCACCGCTCGTCGCGACCTCAATTCCCTTTTGTCGCGACATCATCCATGTCGCTGACCTCGATCTCTCCGTCGCGACCTTAGCTTCTGTCTATACAGCCTTGAACTGATTGTTAGTGATGTCAGCGACATCATTCTCTTGTCACAACATCGGCTTACTTTTCCGTAGGTTTACATGTCGCCTCCCGATGTCGCGACGCTATTCTTTAGTCGCATCAACTAAATAAACTCGCTCTCGTCAATGGAATCTTCCGATGTCGCGACATCGCATCTCTCACAGGATGCAGCTTCATTTCTTTTTCAACTTTCATCTCGAGCCTCATGTCGCTGGCATATCGATCTCTTGTCGCGACATCGACTTAGTTCTCTCGTTTCAATCGGTCGCGTTCGTGTCACGACAACAATCTCTTGGTCGTGACATCTAGTCACGCCTTTGTATACTCTAACCGTCGCTTCTGACGTCGCGGCTCCTGATCTCACGCCGCGACGCCGCCCCTGGCCTTCGCGCAAAGATTCAACTTGTCTTCGGCTGTCGCTGGCATCAATCTCGCTGCGACATCAACCAAAGGATCCGCAGTTTCAACTGTTTCGCGATGTCGCTGACATCAATATGTTGTCGACATCAATCGACATCGCATGCTTCCAATCTTGTCGCCACTTGTATCTTTCCTTTGATCGCTTTTGCCGCGACATCAACCTTTGTCGCGGCATCATTCCTTTACCGCCCCTTCTTCGCCTGCCTGGGGATCAGAGTTCCCCGCCGCGGGCCCAAAGATCAAATTCCCTTCACTTTCCCGATGTCACGACTTCAGAATCGGATCAGGTGCACTCACAACCGCATCAATGACTCACCATTTCTTTTCTATTTGGCCCGCCAATTGGATCGCACTTTTATTCCACTTATTTCTGCATTTTTCTACTGCTTTTTCTTCTTTCTTCCATTCTACCTGCTAATAACAAATTTGGTGAGTTTCTTCATATCTCTGCGTCTGAATTATTCATTTTTACATTAAAATCAATCAGAAAAATGGACTAAAAATAGATGACTTTTAAGCTCATCAATATCCAATGAAATATCCACTAATGGTCCTTGGGTCTAGCTTTTTTTCTTGTGGGTTATAAATTCTTACTTTAGACGGGCATCCCTAAACGTGTATATGTCGCAAACTCGATTTCCAACCTTTCAATGACTCAAAAGGCGTCTTAGAGCACTACAAGAAATATGGTTATTAGAGACGAAATTTTTTTATTGCTAAATTTTTATTATTGTTGCAAAAATGTATTGGCAACGAAAGTTGTTTTTTTTTATGTGCGTCGCCTTATCCTCGTCGCGAAATGTTTTAACAACAAATAAAATATTTTGTCTTTAATACTTTATGGTGACATAATTTTTTTTTGTCTCTAATAATATTTTGTTACAAAAATATTTGTTACTAAATGATCGAAATTTTGTGGCTAAAAATCCTCAATAATAAATTGAATCATTGCCAAATTTAATAAATACATCAACGAAAATCAGAAGACTTTAAAAATTCCAATTTTCGAAAAGGGTAAAACGTAATTTTGCAAAACTGGAATTTTTCTAGATCTCGATGATGAAACGGATTTCATCATTGGAATCATCTCACGAAATCTAGCTACCACGTCAAATTTCATCAACTGGCATGCCGAATTTCACGCTTTTCGAGGCACCTGATGCCCAAAGTCAGAAACGGGTTTGAGAGACATGTGATGACAAAAGTCACCTACTACATATACTCATGTGACATGTCAAAATAAGAGAGCAGACGATTAACTGACGCCTTGTATAAATACAAGGTCAAAAAATCTGTGAGTAAGTGATACATGGACGGGAATGTATTTGAATTGTAAATGATAATAAGACAAAATTGATGAATAGCTTTCTTCCCCAATTTGAAGCCAAAAACGGGCAGAAGCTGGAAAGGGAGGCAGTGGCTGGATTTTTGATTTTTTAGAGAGAGAGAGAGACCTCTCTCTGTGGATTCCAAGCCGATCGCACCGTCTGCCTCGACGAGCAAGCAAGAGCTGTTCCCACGCACTCCTATTTGAAGGAGTCTCGACAACCCAAGAGGAGGATCTTTCCTACTCTAAGCAAGTATCTGTTAAGAGCCGTTTAATCTGCTACGAACGTTCCGAGACTTGCTTTACTCATAACTGGGTCCCCAAAAGCTTGAACTGATGGAGAAAATTCCTATTTATGTATCGCTAATGCAACCCGAGGGTTCCCAATTTGCTCACATGAATAGTGGCACGAATTTTGTGTGAAATGTGTCGCAATAATGATCAAAATGAATTGCTCGTGTTTGTTAATTAGCCCATGTGAGCTAATTCTCAGCGTAATCGATGCGAATTTGCATAACATGTTTTATGTGATTTAATTATGTTGATATATATGCATGAATATATTAGTCGAATGTGTTAATTTCCAGATTACGATTCCATATGCACTAGGGCACCCTAGAATATTAGGAGCTTAATGCGACGACACGAATTGAAAGAAAACGAAAACGCTTTTGAAAGGAATCATGAAGATTTTCCAAGAATTGCTTTTGAGGACGGCCCAATGTATCACTTTACGAAGACTAAGACTGCTTTCAAGCAGCTTATCCAACACCCGCCCTCGGAGGGTAATCCAATATTCTTACCGAAATTCATAGTGAGTATTCGAGAACAAAAGCTTTTGTTTTGAAACCGATTATTTTACTCGTATATCAAGCCAGTATGTGCGAAGCCGTGAGGACTCTAGACATGGCCTGGGTACGTAGACATTCGAGTAGGCTCATGAAATTGTTTTAATGGGATTGTTTGCTATGACATGTGCACTTAGGTGGAGTAACCCATGTAGGAAATTATCTCTCATTTTTAGGCTTTGCCTACCCCGTCGAGAGGATCACCATTTCAGCATGTGAGCCGACGGGAATACGCACTCATTAGAGGCCGCTGAGAAGAAAGCGACTTCACGACTCTCGTTTATCATTGTATAACATGTATTAGAACTCTCTATAATTTTAATATATGCATTAAGAGGTAATGTGTTAACTCTTTAACCATGTAAGATAGTTGGTTGATATTTTGGTGAGATAATGCAGGGCCCAAGTGGTCATTATTTTACTCAGATGTAGACTC
>JAEQBH010009585.1:0-33538 GCA_016808115.1 Tetrastigma voinierianum | reverse complement strand
TCATTAGATTTTTTGATTCATTTTTCCGAGTTTATAATGAGAATAATGTTGAATTCTTTGCAAAAAAGTGATAATTGACTCAAATTTCAATTTGTAGGAAAATACAACAAAAAATCAAATTTTAGCAAAAATCAGAAGAAATCAGCCTGCAGCAGAATTGAGGTCACAACGAGGAATTTAAGTCGCGACCGGAAGCTCAGTTTCCAGCAATTCCAAGTCATGACAGCAACAAATTTGGCTTTGAAGAAGAAATTGAAACGTGAACAAGTGAAGTCGTGACTTGAAAAAGGAAGTTACGACAAAGAAAAATGTGATTGAGACTAAAGGAAACAATCAAGAGAAGAAATTGATGGCGCGACATAAAAATAACAATATTCAAAGTGTAACGCCCTAAAAATACCCTAGAATTTTATAAATACCTTGGCTATATATTCGGGTATGAATCGGGCAAAACTTGGGTTTTTCCTCGAAAAGTGATGAATCGATAAATTATGAAATAGCAAATTTAGTGAACCCGAAATTTGAGCAATTCAAAACAAGGATAAAATTGAAATTTCCATAAGGGATATAAATATCAAAAAGGGAGTAGAGACGGGCCAATAGAATTAAAACAAGTTGAATTGAAAAATTAAAGAGTTGTGGGCTAGTTTCAATTTATGAAAAGTTGAAAATATTAAAAATGAAAAACCAAAGCTAAAATGCATTTGGTCTCCAATTTTTGCCCTAGCAAAACCGTGTGAGAGGAGAAGAAGGGAGAGAACAAGAGGAAGAAGAGGAAGAAGAGTGAGAAGGAGAGGAAGATCAAAAACTAAGGTATGTATTCATCTTAGGTTCAAGTGTGTTTTGATTTCCTAAGGCTTTGTTTTGAGAATGGTCCTCCTTGTCTAGGGTTTTGTGGAAGAGATCACACAAACCTTAATCTATTATAAAGGGTGGTAAAACCCCAAATGTACAAGAAAAACATGGAATCCTCCCTTTGGAGGTTGGATTTACTGCTTAATTGCAAAGAAAAAGGGTCAAGCTAGAACAAAACCCTAATAAATTTGTGTATTTGGTATGTGGTATGGGTTAAGACCCATATTAGAATGGTTTTTGAAGAAATTCATGATAGGTCTTTGAAATAAGAGAAGGATTGAATGATAAATTGAGTAGAAAAGGGATCATAAGATGAATTTGAAGTGGTCTTGAAGTATTTATGTGGTATAGAGTTGATTGGGGTTGAAAGTATGGAAAAATGTGAGAAAACACACACACTCGGGCATCTTTTCGAGAGAGTTCTACCGGTAGAAGTTAAGCCCACCCCAGACAACTTTGATTCCTGTCATTTTTGGCCAAGTTCTACCCCAGAACTTGTTCTCGTTTTCCTATTCTCGACCGGGCCAGATTTCTCGCCATAGCTTCCTCATTTCTTATCCGATTTGAGCGATTCAAGTGGCTACAAAATAGACTTCAAGGAGAACCAAACCCAGCGAAGGAATCGTAAAATTCTGATCCCTAAGTGATCTAAAATTCACTCAGTGGAGCCATGTGCAAGAAAAATTCCCGCATCGCCTTTGGACATAGAGAAGTCCGGTTGTTTTGACGTAACTTGAGTTTCGTTCGACCGGGTGATTCCAGTTGGAATAGAACCCTTAGCACCTTAAATTTAAATGAGTATGAAGGCCTAGAGTCAAATATGGAGTTAAGACCCTTGGAGTAAATGAGTAATACAAACTGTTCCTAGCGAATCCGGGTAAACCGACTAGTTGGCATGAAAATGCCATAACTTTAGTTTGGATAATCCATTGAATGATTCCACTCCTAAGCAAAGTAGACTCATGGGAGGAACAAGAATGAGTCTAAGTCAAAAGCGTACCATACCGAGCCGCGAGGCAAAGCGAATTAAGCTTAGTACGATTATTTGCATAATCACTAAGAGTGAATGAATTGTATTCGAATTAGGTGCGTGAAGACGACAACCCGGCCTAGGGATTTAAGACATCGTGAAAGAAACGGAATCGATAATTGGTCTGTTCTATACCCGTTCTCTATTCTAGTTTGTTCTATACTTGTTCTTTATTCTAGTTTGTTCACCACACGCTTTTTATTCTCATATTGCTCTCTATTTGCAAAATATGCATATATATACTGATTTGAATGATTAGTATTGATTTGAATCAATATATTCGAATCGTTTGCCAACATATGCATGTATGTGAGTATTTGAACTCTAAGTGAATTTACTGCATAAAAGTAAATTGATTTGAAACGTATTATTGAATGACCAACATGACGGAATTCACCAACTGAATTCGTCATGAAGGTAACCGTATTTGTCTAATGCGAAACAAGATCGTTACCGAATGATGCATATGACAGGATTCACCAACCGAACTGGCCGTGGAATGTCGACTTCTATAGTCATATGTGAGACGGCATTATTGAATGTGTGAAACCACATTACTATCAATGTGACAAACAAAAAGCGTGGATTCACCAATCAACTGCCGTGGATGCTCGAATTTATAGTTATATGTGGAATCACAAACCTAATAATGAAATGATGGTATTGAAAAGTGTATTTATAAGTATTCATTACACTGATATTGTATAAAGGCATTATTTTTGATAAATGCATGATTTATATGAACGAAAATGGAATACTTAATCAGATAGAACCACTAAGTATGGAAATGCTTAGCGTATTGTTTTTTCCACGCGCAGATATTCGAGTGATAGACATCGAAGCAAGACTCAAGATCGAGGAGCTCAGAAATATAGCGAAGGAATTACTGAAAGTATGCTCCGCCATGCATTACTCCATTTCTTTCAAACATTGACATTTTGTAAAAATGCTTTGAACTCGATCCTTATTTTTGTAAAGGCATTTTGTTAAATGTAAATATTATGAACCTTGTTAATCAGAAATGTTTATGGGCTTGCCCAAAATGAAATGCTTCCGCGAATTTACAAAATCTAAAATGAATAAGACAAGCCAAATGTTTTGATAAGATAATTGAAAATGTCGGAGTAAACCGGGCTCCGGCTTGGATCCGCCAATCGGGTCAAGTCAGGTTTGCCGCAACATCTTTTTGAAATGAAAATTTAATAAAACAATAACTAAATAGATTTGATTAACGACTTAAAGAAATAAACGAGCGCCCCCTGTTTCGTTCGACTCACCAACGGCCTGCCGCCTCTGGGGTCGCCACACTTATTGGTAATGAGCCTAGGTTTAGGCGGTTCTACAAAATGATTTCGAAATTGTTTATGACATGCATTGCATTTGCATATAAAGGATAATATGACTCTGATGCGGATCTTGTGGGTCTTAATAGGATAATTTACCGAGGAGTGAAACCGAGTTTGATATCTTGGTGACGAACCCGCTCGGGCATAGTGTTATTGTGAACAAAGTGTATAGAGATTGTCCCATCAAAATACAAGAGTATGAATATTTGGGAGTTTGATGTGATATTGGGGATGGACTGGTTATCCCTACACCGAGCGATAGTCGATTGTAGAATGAAAAAGAGAATGTAAGGACACCGGCCTACGCTGAGGTTATTTTCATCGGCAAGAGGCCGAATCACCTCTCTAATGTAATATCCGCAACGGTTGCGAGAAAAATGGTGCAAAAAGGATGTGAAGCCTATTTGGCATATGTGATCGATACGGTAAAGGCAAGGCCTAGTGTATCCGATATTCCTACCGTTAGTGACTTTTCGGACGTATTTCCGGAAGAGTTGCCAGGATTGCCTACGTAGGAGATTGAATTTGCTATCGACGCAGTACTGTGTGCCACACCGGGCATCCGTTACATCGTATAGAATGGCTCCACTTGAGCTAAAGGACTGAAACAGCTGCAAGAACTCGCTAGAAAAGGATTTATTCTGACCAAGTGTATCACCATGGGAGCTCCCGTGCTTTTGTCAAAAAAGAAAGATGGTACACTTTTCGCCATGTGTCGATTATAGACAACCCAACAAGTCGACCGAATAAGTATCCGCTAATGCACTGATGAAGATTTGTTCGACTAATTGAAAGGTGTAAGTACCTTTTCAAGATTGGCGGAGATCCGCAGGTATCATCAATTGAAAATTAAAGATGCCGGCGTGCATAAGACGGCGCTTTAGAACACGATATATGGACATTATGAGTTCCTTGTAATGCCGCTTGGTTCACCAATGCTCCGCTTCATGGACTTAATGAATCGTGTTTTCGACCGTATGTGGATCAGTTTGTCGTAGTGTTCATAGACGACATTCTTGTGTATTCGAAAGATCGAGAAAGTCATGACACACACCTTCGGGTAGTGTTAGAGATTTTGAGAAAAGAACAGTTGTATGCGAAACCCGTTAAGGTGATTGATGACTGGCGTCCCTGGGGCACATTATCGAAAAGAAGGAATCCAGTGGATCCAAAGAAAATAGAAGTGGTCGTCGAATGAAAGCTACCAAGAATGTTACGTAAGTACGTAGTTTCCCGGGACTAGCAAAGTTACTGGCGTAAGATTTGTTAAGGGGTTTCCACATCGCACTCTAATGTGATTGCCCGTAAAAATGTAAAGTTTGAATGGAGGAAAATGTCAAGGAAGTTTCGAAAGCAAAGCATTTCAATCGAGGTCTTGCTTACTCACCGACCGCGGTAAAGAATAATATGTGATCTATAGTGATGCTTCACTAAACGGACTCCTGATGTGTCCTAATGCAAGAGGGTAAAGTGGTGTACTCTATGCTTCAAGACACCAGCCACATGAAAAGAACTACCCCACGCATGATTTGGAATTGGCCGCAATTGTATTTGCGTTGAAAATTTGGAGACATTATTTGTATGGAGAAAAATGTTTTATTTACACCGATCATAAGAGTCTTAAGTATTTGCCCTCACAACGAGAGCTTAACTTGAGACAACGGAGATGGATGGAATTGATAAAGATTATGACTGCGTGATTGATTATCACCCGGGAAAGGCCAATGTAGTGGCCGATGCTTTGAGTAGGAAGATGTTGCAAACGCTTCAGCGTTAAATGCCAATTTGTCATTATCGATGATGGTGCAAGAGTGGCGCACTAGCAATGAGACCGAATTCGTGAATCAAGTGCTGTGAGGCACAAAAGAATGATGAGAAAAATTTCGCCATAATGAAAAAATTGAGATGGTAAAGAAACTGATTTCACAAAGGAATGAAAATGGAGTGTTGTATTATAAGGATCGGGTTTGTGTACCATGATGATGGATTGAGAAAAAGCCATACTTGAAGAGGCACATGGGCGGATCTTCGCTATCCATCCCTGGTGAGCACAAAGATGTACCAAGATTTGAAAATGTCATTCGATGGTCCTAATGAAAAGAGATGTATCGAATTTGTAACCGCGTTTTGTTTGTCAAAGAGTAAAGGCAGCATCGTTCTTTCGATTATTAAAATTTTATCGAACTGAGTGGAAATGCAGATCGAATCACCACGGATTTTTGCGGGTCAAGCTACTTATTGACAGGAGGAAGCATGACTCGCTCGGGTCAGTAGTCGACCGATTGACCAAGTCACCACTTCCTTACCGGGGCTGGAGAACCGACTATTCGCTTGACAAGCCAGCGTAGCCGCATATCAAGGAAATAGTTCGATTGGCCACCTGATTCTCAGATTCATTATTTAAGACCGAGATCCGAGGTTTACTTCGAGATTTTTGGGAAAATTGCAAGAGGCCTTGGGCACTCGATCGAATTTCTCAAGATAGCCGTTTCCACCCGGGCAGACGGATGGACAATCGGGAGAGAGTGATCCAAATTCGAAGATATGTTAAGGAGTTGCGCGATCGACTACGAGGGAAGTCGGGACGATATATTCTTTCGTTGAATTCAGGTATTAACAACGCTTCCAATCAAGGATTGGAATGGCGCCTTACGAGGCTCTATATGGAAGAAAATGTAGAACACCGTTGTGTTGGACGGAATTGAGTGAAAGAAAAGTGATTGGCCCTGATTTGATACAAGAAACTGAAGAAAAAGTTAAAATGATTAGAGAGAAATTGAAAGTGGCCACCGACAGACAGAAGTCATATACCGACATGAAGAGAAAGGATATTCGATATGAGGCTCAAGGGAAAAAGTGTTTTTAAAAGTATCGCCTTGGAAGAAGGTGATGACGAAAAAGGGCAAGTTGAGTCCCGCACTATCGCCCATATGAAGTAATCGAAAAGTGGGTCCAAGAGCATACAGATGGGGCATTACCTCCTGACTCGAAAAGATCCAAAATGTTTTCCATGTCTCAATGCTACGGAGGTATCGCTCGATCCGACACATGTAGTCTCTTCGGAGACAATTGAGCTTAGGACCTGGATGATACGGAAGAAGAGCTAAAGAGAGGTCTTAGCTCTGGGGAAGTGAAAGAATTACGGAACAAGAAGATTCCGTTAGTCAAAGTGTTGTGGAGAAATCACAAGACCGAAGAAGCCACTTGGGAAAGTGAAGAAACGATGCGGCAGCAGTATCCACAACTGTTTAACTAAGGTAAATTTCGAGGACGAAATTTTCTTAAGTGGGGGAGAATTGTAACGCCCCAAAAATACCCTAGAATTTTTATAATAATTTTATTATATATTCTGGGTATGAATTGGGCAAAACTGGGTTTCTCGAAAGTGATGAATTGACAAATTGGTGAAAATAGCAAATTTAGTGAACCCGAAATTGGTTAACCAAAACAAGGATAAAATTGAAATTTCCATAAGGGATATAAATATCAAAAAAAGGGGAGTAGAGATGGGCCACAATAGAATTAAAACAAGTTGAATTGCAAAATTAAAGAGTTGTGGGCTAGTTGCAATTTATGAAAAGTTGAAAATATTAAAATGAAAACCAAAGCTAAATGCATTTGTCTCCAATTTTGCCCTAGCAAACCGTGAGAGGAGAAGAAGGGAGAGAACAAGAGGAAGAAAGAGGGAAGAAGAAGGAGAAGGAGAGAAGATCAAAACAAGGTATGTATTCATCTTAGGTTCAAGTGTTTTGATTTCCTAAGGCTTTGTTTGAGAATGGTCCTCCTTTGTCTAGGCTTTTGTGGAAGAGATCACACAAACCTTAACTTGTTGAGGTGTTGTGGGTAAAACCTCAAATGTGTACAAGAAAAACATGGAATCCTCCCTCGAGGTTGATTTACTGGCTTAATTGCAAAGAAAAAGGGTCAAGTTAGAACAACCCTAATAAATTTGTGTATTTGGTATGTGTATGTGGGTTAAGACCCACATAGAATGGTTTTTGAAGAAATTCATAATAGGCTCCTGAACAAGAGAAGGATTGAATGATAAATTGAGTAGAAAATATCATAAGATGAATTTGAAGTGGTCTTGAAGTATTTATGAGGTATAGAGTTGATTGGAGTTGAAATGATATGGAAAATGTGAGAAAACACACATTCTGGGCACTTTTCGGAGAGTTCTACCGGTAGAAGTTAAGTTCTACCGCTACAACTTTGATTCGGGTCATTTTTGGCCAAGTTCTACTCCAGAAGCTAAGTTCTACCGGTAGAACTGTTCCCCGTTTCTCCCATTCTATCCAAGCCGTATTTGGCCATAACTTCCTCATTTCTTATTCGATTTGAGTGATTCAAGTGGCTATAAATAGACTTCAAGGAGAACCAAACCTAAAGAGAAGGCATCGTAAAATTTGATCCTAAGTGATCTAAAATTCACTCAAAGTGGAGCCAAGGTGCAAGAAAATTCCTTGCATCAGCTTTGGACATAGAGTAGTCCGGTTGTTTCGACGTATCTCTGAGTTTCCTTCGTGTTCGAATTGGGTGATTCCAGTTGGAATAGAACCCTTAGACCTTAAATTTAAATGAGTACAAAAGGCCTAGAGTCAAATATGGAGTTAAGACCCTGGAAAATAATTAGGAAATACAAACTGTTCCCGGGGCTTAATCCGGTGAAACCTAATTAGTTGGCATGAAATGCCATAACTTTAGTTTGATAATCCTCTCGATTGGAATGATTCCAATTCCTAAGTAAAGTAGACTCATAGAGAATAAGAATGAGTCTAAGTCAAAAGCGCACCATACCGAGCCGCCAGGCAAAGCTAATTCGCTTAGTACGATTATTTGCATAATCACTAAGGAAAGGAATGAATTGTATTTGACTAGGGTGCGAAGACGATAACCCGCCTAGATTGACATCGAGAAAGAAACGGAATCGATAATCAGTCTGGGCTTATAATTTTGCTTTTCATTCTAGTTTGTTCTATACTTGTTCTTTATTCTAGTTTGTTCAATTACACGCCTTATTCTCATATTGCTCTATTTGCAAAATATGCATATATATCGATTTGAATGATTAGGTATTGGATTTGAATCATTGTTATTCGAATCGGTTACAAATATGCATGTACGCGAGTATTTGAACTGTATGAATTTACCGCATAAAAGTAAATTGATTTGAAACGATATTGAATGACCAACACAGACGGAATTCCACTGAATCCACCGCCGCGCAGCTGCAACCGTGATTTGCCCAATGCGAAATCACATCATATCGAATTATTGCATATACGATTCACTAACCGAATCAAGCCGTGAATGCCTAATTTCTATTGTCATATGTGAGATCTGCATTATTGAATGTGAAACCACACATTACTGAATGACAAACAAAGCAGGATTCACCAACTGAATCCGTCGCGGGATGTCGACTTATAGTTATATGGAATCACAAACCGAAGAATGAAATGATGGTATTGAAAAGTGTATTTCAGATAAGTATCTTTACATTACACCGATATCAGATAAAGGCATTATTTTGATAAATGTGCATGATTTATATGAACGAAAAATGGAATACAAATCAGATAGAAACCACTAAGCATGAAAATGCTTAGCGTATTGTTTTTATCAATGCGCAGTACCGAGTGATAGACATCGGCAAGACCCAAGATCGAGGGGAGTTCGGAAATATAGCGAAGGAATTACTGAGTATGCTCCACATATGCATTACTCCATTTTTCAAACATTGACATTTTGTAAAACAAATTTTGAAACCTGATCCTTATTTTTGTAAAGGCATTTTGTTAAATGTAAATATTATGAATCTTTGTTAATTGTAAATGTTTATGGGCTTGCCCAAAATGAAATGCTTCCGCGAATTTACAAAATCTAAAATGAATAAGACAAGCCAAATGTTTTGATAAGATAATTGAAAATGTCGGAGTAAACCGGGCTCCGGCTTGGATCCGCCACCGGGTCAAGTCAAGCCGTCGCGACACTTTTGAAAAATGAAAATTTAATAAAACAATAACTAAATAGATTTGATTAACGACTTTAAAAGGGGCCAAAAACAGCCCCCGGGTTTCAAGGTTCGGACTCACCAATCCGCCCGGGTCGGGGTCGCACACAAAGTGCAACCGAAAAATACGGTCGAAGAGGTCGCAACTGTAGTCGAGAAGCACTTGCCAAGGAATTGAGCTTGCAACCTTTTAAAAAGTCAATGAGCAGAAGTGATGTCGCGACCAATCATTCAGGTCACGACCTGAAGAAAAGCTTAGCAGAAGAAATTGATGTCCCGACATGTAATTGAGGTCGCGACCTGGAAAAGAGTTGGGAAGAAAAGAAATCGCCATAACGCGGAACTGAGGTTGCAAATCAAGAAAAGAAATGGAAAGTAAGAGGTCGCGATATCACCATGAGGTCGCCGGCTATAAAATTGAAAGTTGGTGAAGACAAGAAACCACCAATGCATTCGCAACAGCGAATCAAAGTCACAACATGAAGTCGCTTACAAACGGAAGTTAGCGTGGCTGCAACCTAAAACCGATGTCGCAAATACGCACGCCGAAGAATAGGAAGACAATGATGTCGCGACATCAACCTGAGGTCGCGGCATCAACACTGAAGGAACACTGAGCATAAGAGGTCGCGACTATTGCAGAACGACGTCGCGACCACTAATCAAAGCTGTTAAAAGACAAACAGGTTGCAACTTGAAAGGAAGAGGTCGCGATTGATCATGAGCCATCAAGAGAATTATGTCGCGACATCAACTTGAGGTCGCTACAAAGAACAAAGGCCGGGCTTTTTATTTGATTTCCACCCGAGTATTTTCGGGGATTCTACTTTGCGCTTTCTTTCCTGGCAAAGATGAATAGAGAGATTTCGAATAGTAAAGTAGTTTTTTCTCCTTCTTGACTACCCAGCAAAGGGAAAAGAAGAGGAACTCAGTGTATATTATAGAGTAGATTTTATTTTAGTTTTATTTTTTTAGTTTTATTGATTTGGTATGAACTGCGGCAGACGATTAGAGCTAGATTGTTAATTATGTTATATTTTCTCCAAGATATCGAAGCTTAGAAATTTATGAAATCTGCACAATTTCTAGAATTCATTTCTTTCTTCATTTATTGCAAAGCACAAAGGGTCGTGCATTATCGGCACTCCATTTCTTGATTCGCAATGTCGGTAACTGAGAGTCAAGAAATTTCACTTATATTTGATTTACATTTAGTTACGCTCTTCCCGCATTACTACGAGAATTAATTCGGGGCTTAGTTTCTTACTTAATCTGTCGCTTTTAATGGATAAGTTCCAAATAGTAGTACCTAGTACCAGCTGAGGGAATGTATCTTACTCGATATCCGTGATTGCAGAACACGTAGACCCGAGATTCCCGAGAGTTGAGAGCATTCTTTCTTTCGGGTATGTCTCGACTATTATTGACGAACCGCTAAGCTCGAGAGCTATTTTGATAAATCCCCATTCGCCATAATTGAAGTTGGAGGTGTATTTAATCAATATAAATGATCGAAAGTTCAATTTTAATCTAAGGATAGGTTCCAATCCTCGTGTTAGCTTAGATCTAACTGGCGGGAAAGGGATGTTTCATAGACAAGGATGAGCCACTAATTAAGTAGTAGAAACTAGCTAAAATCCCGAGAAGGTGAAGCAATTTCACGCCAATAGGAAATGGGTATGAAGTATTGAGAAAGAAAATACCCGCATCTTGCAAGAAAATGGGAATACGCAAATGGTTTGATCTGCCTTTCAAGAGAAGCAAGGATATTAAATCAGTGAAAACGGAGAGATCCAATTCCAATAATTAGAAAATCTTGGACAAAAATCAGATCCCTACATAGAACAGAGTAATGGACATAGTGCTGGAATTGACTGTTCCATTGTATTTCATTGATGGTTTTTTTTCGCTTTCTCACAAGAAACCCATTCAATCCATTCTTTATGTACAATTTATTTTTAGTCATTCACTTTTGCTTGGGCTTTTAATTTCGAGCATATTCAATAGTATAGACTTTAATTTTTGTTGTTTCGATAAAATTTTCACTCTTGCGAGTTTTGAGTCCAAATAGTATGAATTTTAGTATTGGGTAGTTGATCCGTACTCCGCTATCAATCTCTGTGGGAACGATGTCTGACTTACATTCATTTACTACTAGATGACTCCACTCAGCAGTCATAGACTCGAACCTCCTTATTTATTTAATCTTGAACATTAAGAGAAAATTATTTTAGCAAGCCAAATTATCCAAAGTGACATGGGAATAAGAGAATTGTAAGGCTCTGGTAGCTGTGTTATTATGAGGGGTTTTAGTCTATATAGAAAAAGGCGAACAGAGGGCTTCATTTCAGAATTAAAAAAATAAAACCAAACCTTTCTTACTTTAGTTAGATCTTCTCTATAGAGGTAGGCATGGGGAATTGTCAGTGTGCTCTGCCATTCTTCTCTCCCTATTGTGAGCTTGTTGGAAATCTCTTCAAGATTGGGGTTCTTCTTCAACTCTTCATATTCGGTTCTTCTTCAACTCTTCTTCATCTCTTCAAGTTACCGCAAAGATAATGGTTCAGTGGCTCGAACACGGATGGGTTTTCTTCATAAAAAATGGTTTGCATTAGGCATGAAGGTTGCAAGGCTTTATTTGACTCTTGGAATTCATTCAAAATGTGGGAATGGTTTGAAAACAGAAAATTGTAAAATCGAAAGTTAAAAACTGGAAATTAACAATGAAGAAATTTACGAAGATTTAGGTCACTAACTTGGCAAGCTGGGGTGGCAAACACATAACTCAGGTTCATCCTCCTATGTGAGTCAACACAGGATGTAGTTATGGCCCCTTTTTGTTTAAAACCCTAACATTCTTTTATCATTTTTTTGAGGCTCGTAAAGATCTAAAGAATCACAGTGCATCTCTCACCCGAGCACTGAACCCTAAAGCATGGAGAGAGTATTGGACTAGGTTAGTAAAGACCATTCAAAGACCACAAGATCCATCTAACAACCCAAAGCCACCAGAAAACAATCAATCCACAACCAAAAGTAAATGTTATTTAACCCTAATTTGAAGAACCCTTCTAACATGTGAATATTACCTCATAGGCAAGGACCATCTAAAGAGCCACGCATTCTCTCGCTACTAAGTTAATCGATCTAAAGCATGGAGAGTATTGGCCAAGACATAATATCCTGCGTTATAAACCGAAGTTTTGAAGATAAGGGGCCATAAATACACTACCCATAACTTTAGTACATGAGGACAACATGCTTAACCCTATCAAGAAGCTAGCTTCCTTCCTCTTCAGTGGAGGCTTAGCCAAGCATCTCTGAATCAAGCCATTCAAGAGGTGTGCTTGGCAGCCGGGAAAGTGAAAGAAAGAAGAGAGAAAGAAGAGAGAGAAGAGAAAATAAAAGCAAAACTTAAAATAAAACAAACTTTATTTACAAAAGCAGTAAATGAAAACTTACAAATCACCAAAAACTTGTCTTTCTTCCTCTCCTCCTCTTCTCTCTTATTACAAAACATGAGGGGTATTTATAGGACTCCTCAAGGTATAAAAATACCAAAAACCCTAATAACTAAGCTTGCTAGATAGAGAGTAATTCAACAAGTTTGAAGGCGGTTGCATTAATTACAAAGCATGACGAGGCCCCGCAAATTTCGCTATTAGGGAGAATTCTCGCTAATTAGCGACCAAGTAAGGGTTAGCTTAAATTGGCAAGGGTTGCAAATTTGGCAAGGTTGCGACTACTAGCTAGCGAAATTTTCGCTGTTAGCGAAATTTTCAAAGGAGAAGCTTAATTTATCACAAGCAGGTGGTTATGCGATTGAGAATGCTTAGATGCAACTGCTGGATAGTTATCTGCGGCATTATTTATACATGATAATGAACTGCTTTGTTCTGAGATCTTCCGCCATGTCTTCAATTGCATCTCATTTTCTTCACTTTGCCTTTGTTTTTCCATTGATTTTGGGCTTGTCGATGGTCGAGACTAAAATTCCAACCTCTCATGATCGATCATTTGCATTGAGGTTGAAGTTCAAATGTATAAAAGTCTACAAAACAACCAAAAACACCCTCAAATTGGCATAAGTGCTACTAAGATGACATGAACACTTCAATTGGGATAAATGACATGATTAATGATCAAAAGCACTCAAACCTATCTTACTATGAGGTTCAAATAGTAATCTTTGGAAAGCACTAATCAAAGGGTGGTACTATTTCCTTTCATCCTCTCTTGCCAATGATTCCTTTCTTGGCTAGGATGTCCTTGCAATTCTTTGCCCCCTTTTCAAAAAAAAACTCTATCTTCTCCCTCCTGATCTTCCAGTTATTCTCTCATTCTCTCAACAGGAACCGTCTCTTGGTTTTCTAGTTGTCCTACCCTTTCTTCGAGTACAATTTCCACTACATTCTCCACTACTTGGTCTAGGATGGGCGAGCTAGGGCTAGACATCTTTTTGGTTTTAAAAATGGAAGTTTGGAGAAGTTTGAAGCTCAAAAGATTTAGGGATGATTTGTATTTGAAAATTTTCAAGAAGTGTTCCTTTGTAGGAGTTTCATTCTAGATGCAATGTCAGACTTTGAGAAGAATGTCAGACTTAGAAAAATCGACACTACATTCTTTAAAATCAAGGACTCTTTACAATGTCGTGACTCTGAGTAGAATGTCGCGACTCTCAAAATGCGATGTTGCAACTCTATAAAAATGTTTCTACTCTTGAGATAAATGTCGCGACTCTAAGTAAAATGTCGCGACTTTAAGGAAAATGTCACGACTCTGAGGATGTGATGTCGTGACTCTATAGAATTATGCAATTTGATTCTCAATTCATGCTTGTTAATACAAATCTAACAAAATTAAGCATCTCAATTCAAGCATAGACAATAACACTCAATTTTTCAACTAAGCTCAATTCATCAAACATTTACTGCTACAAACTAACAAACCAATCAAAAAACTTGGAAAACCTACAAAATTTTGGAAATTGAAGCTGTTATTAATCTACATTAGCAAAATAAACTTCCCCCAAACTAACATGTGCATCATCATTAAAGAACTAGTTAGGGAAAAAGGACTTCCCCATGTGGTTAATTATGCTCATTGAATTTGGGGGAATGATTCACCATGAATTCCCAAAGAAACTTATAGCTTCACTGTCCTGAAATCAATAAAAAACTTACTAACATAAGTGTCTATTAATCTAAAACCAAACCTGATGGAAACAAAAACAAAACGCAGCGGAATTAGGTTTTAAAATTTTTCCAGAAAATCTTATTTTCCCAGGAACCCATGCAAATACATATTAATATCAAGAGGTGAAGATCAGATCTATACCTGTTATTGTTATAGGAGATTTGTTGGCTGTAGTAATGAACAACTCCCCGTGACAGTATCTAATTCCGCCCCTCCTTCCTTGAGGTGTGTGGGCACCAACGATTCAGATCTAGAACAATACACTCTAGTTTTTCTGCCTAGATCTACCTTGCGTACTCAACACATGAGGCAAGGGATCTCTAAGGGGAAGAGACTCTCTAGGAGACTAGGGTTTGGAAAAACCTTTTTTTTCTCTCTTTTTTTTTCATCAGCAACGGTTTCTTATTTATAATCAACTCCTAATTGCATAAATATCCAATCAATTTGGATATTTGCAAATTTGCCCCATACGATCTTGATTGATGATGAACATCAGACCGATGATCATAATCAGAATCGTCTGAAGATAATTTGTACAATTCTACTTATTACTTTTTAATCTATAATTGTCCAATATTAATTTGTAATGGGCCCTACTTATTACTTTTAATCTATAATCATTCAATATTAATTATTTTCCAAGCCTGATCATAGAGTGTAATTTATTCCAAATCATGAATTGCTCATTGTAGTAATATATGAGGTGGAATTGGATCCATGGACCGCACTAAGCTCCAATAAATTCAATACCACTAAAAATCTTTAATCAATCATTTTAATTTATTAATTTTAGAGTTATTCTACTAAAACTTGAAATTGAACTCTTGTCCTTACAAAGATTGATTTTACTCGGAAATTTAGAGTGTCCATTGATTTAATCATTACATGCAGTTCTATCCTCCAAGAAGTGGTTCATAACTAGAGTCGGGTGAAATTACCGTTTTGCCCCTCTAATTATATCTTGATCCTTAAGTTCTATTAATCCATTAGTGAACGCTAATTTATAAACTCGTTATAAATTAGAGCGCCTCAAACTGCTCAAATGTAACCAACACTTAAGGGAACCAACTCGTCCAGCCTTCCATAGGAAGGGTCGATTCCATGTCCATAGTTCATATTCCCAACAGATACATCAATGGGCCTCTAAGACACAAGTATTGGGCTCCATTCCATAACGTGGCTTTAACCCATGACTCAAAAGGCCCAAGCTTGACATAAACAAGAGTCTATGACTACTCGTAGATTGAGATCGATTGTATATGATCATCTAGCGGCGCCGTTGAATTCAGACAACCAGATTTAAAAGAATTCGAAACGCGCCTTAGTCCTCGTCTCTATATAATCTTATTATATATGGAGCCTCCACTTTAATGTCGCCACATTAGTGACCCGTATTAAGGTCACTTCATTCTCACGATATGACTCCATTCAGCATTATTTAATTTGAAGATCCCCAAACTTCAATTAATTTATTACTGACAATTTGATTATAATCCATAACCCGATCCTCGTGTATAACCGTTATACACCGAGGTTATGGTTACATTAATAAATCGGGATTTTCTGACGCTTCATTCATACATTATGCACAAAATAGCTAAATGTAATAAATACGACATTTTTATTAATTTCATAAAACATAAATACAAATTCATGCTTTACAGGGCACTATCCCTAACAAAACCATTCTATCAACTAAACTATTAAAAACACACTAAATTAAACAAAATCAAACTGTTAGTTTTAAAAATAGAGATTGCTTGGGTTGCCTCCCAAGTAGATGCTCAGTTTTATGTCTTTAGCTAGACATTGATCATTGCTGCAATGTGTTCTCTTTCCAGCAATTCTGTCATTCTCTTTAGATATGGAATTGTTCTTCATTTATTCCTCCTGGGATAATGCTTCACCCTAACCATTCACTTTAAACTCATTTCCGCACTATTTCGTTGTCACTATCTAAAGGGCAGTTGCAACTACTATGTAAGGACCACTCCACCTTGACTTCAGTTTTTCTGGAAAAAGTCTCAGCTTGAAATTGTATAGTAGGAAAAACTCTCCTATTCTGAACTCTTTCCTCAAAATCTTCTGATCATGCCACTTGGTTTTATCTTTGTAGATCTTGACATTATCATAAGCTTCATTTCTTCACTTTTTCAGTTCATTCATTTGGAGTAATCTCTTTTCTTTAGCAGTTTGAAAATCACAGTTCAGTTTCTTAATTGCCCACATAGCTTTATGTTCAAGCTCAAGAGGGAGATGACAAGGTTTTCCAAATGCTATCCTGTATAGGGACATTCTAATGAGAGATTTATAAGCAGTCCTATAAGCTTACAATGCATCATCTAGCTTCATTGATCAATGTGTTTACTGTTTTTTCCAGAATATTCTTTATCTCCCTGTTGGAAATTTCTACTTGCCCATTTGATTGAGGATGATAAGCTAATCCCATAACATGTCTGACTCCATATCTTCTCAAAAGTTTTGTAAACATCTTGTTTGCAAAATGGTTTCCTGATGAGTCCAAAAACTCATGAGATTTTTAATTACATTTTTGAGTTTATAATGAGAATAATGATGAATTGCTTCCGTAAAACCGACAATTGAATCAGTCAAATTCACTTGCAGGAAAATACAAAGCAAATCAAATTTTAACAAAATCATAAGAAATCACCGGGCAGTAGAATTTAAGTCGAATCGAATCAAGTCGCGATAGGAAGTGCGCTTCGAAAGAATTCCAAGTCACGACCTCAACAAATTTGGCTTTGAAGAAGAAACTAAGAGGAATAAGTGAAGTCGCGGACTGGCAGAAGGGAAGTCGAGACAAAATATGACTCGTCGAATAAAAGAAGCAAGCCAAATGAAGAAGTTCAAATTGTCAGTGGACATCATTGGCGACGTCGCGACACCAAACAGAGATAAATGACGCGCCGTGATACCACCATGAGGTCGCGACAAGGATCCGACTGGCAAAAGCCACAAGAACAAATTTTTCGGGCAAAGCGAAGTCGCAGCTAATTCTCAAAGAAAGGACTCATGTCGCTAATTTTGACAAGAATGAAGAATAACACCAAGGTCAACATAAACCCAAATCGCACGACTAGGAACTAATGAAGAAGGCATACGATGTCGCACCATTTCGAGGTCACGACATAATTGAAAGCTTTGCAGTAGACATGGAGGTCGTGACACTAATTAGAAGTTGCAACAAACGATTTTCAAAGAGGCTGAACATAGAAGTCGCGACAGTTAGAACAGATAGAGACATCAAACACTGAATCGGCGATGTCGCACGCCCTTTAGTGGTGTGTTGACATCGCTTGAAGTAAAGGTGAAGTCGCCACGCCTTTAGTAGTCGCGATATCACATAATGAAAGAAGGTCACGACGCCCTTCAAAGGGTCGCTATATCCGCTGTAATTATGGTGGCGACGCTTTAGCAAAGCCAGCGACATCACCGCAAAGAATGGAGGTCACGACATTTAGTTGTCGCGATATCATACCCAAGAGATGTCAAGACAAGCTCACGGCTAACAGTAAAACTTCCACGACATCAAAAGAGCTCATAAGCATAACATTGAAGTCGCGACGTATGATTGAAGTAGCGACCTCAAAAGAGCTCACAAGGCAGAAAGGAGATGTCGCGACGTCATTCAGCTGTCGCGACATCAGATCCAAAGGGTGTTAAAGGCAAGCGTAAATCCGCATAAAGCTTCTCGCTACGCATTTAACAAAAAACGGTCGCGACATAAGGATTGAGGTCTCGACCTCAAAAGATATCATAATGCGTAAAGATGAAGTCGCTGACGCATGATTGAAGTCGCGCGACATCGTAACACCAATAAGCGGTATCGTGTTGAAGTCGCGACGTGAAAGAGAGTTTGCGACATCAATGGGTCGCGACAAAACAAATGGAGTCGCGATACGAACAAACAATGGGCCGCTTATTTTGAAACTACAACAGTGCATCGGGTTAGGGGCCCAACTTCCAAACCCTATAAATACGTAGTCAAGCATCGAAGAAGGCGTACCTCTGGCGGCTCGTAAAGAGAAGTCCGGGTAGTCAAGGCTCGTAGCGAATTTTTTTTTTCTTTGTTTTGCTGTTATTTTTAGATTAGATTAGAGCATTGTTATTTCTTTCAATTTCGGATCCGATGATAGTTGCTGAAGTTGAAGCTGAATGCGCACGTTAATTTTTCAAATTATCGGCCGTTCGCTTTGAAGTCCAAACAAATTTTGGAATTCAAACTTCAGTCGACTACGCAGTTCTTTGATCAAGGAGCTACCAAGTAGTGTAACGAAGTAACTGAGAAAGAACCCACTACCTTCCGTTGAATTTACGCCGTTGTTAGAATTTATCTTTCGTTAAATTTATCGTGAGTCCACCGAATCCTCGGGATTTGAATCTACTAGCTGGTTTTGTTTATTGTTGTATCTGATCCAAATATTAGTGTCCTATACCTCGCATTTTCAGGATCGCTTCATGCTCCGATTTCCGTGAGGCCCTCCGAGTGACACACAGAGAAGGCATTCCCGAGAGTTTTGAACACATCTCAAGGGCATGCGAATCCTAATATTGGGGATCTAATGGGCTCGTAGAAATTCTAATAGATAAATCTTCTTCACTTGAAACCGAGAATGAGTTGAATGACTAACAAATTAAAATGAGCAGAGTTTGCCTCGATTCACCAAAGAAGTTCAACCTGTAAGGATCTAATCATGGAAAGAATAAATTGTTCCAATTTGGAGGATGAGAAACCAAAGATAGTGTAAACCAATGTTAGCCTATGTCTTAGGAGCTGTTTACAATTTATGCTCGGGTATGAAGTATTGAAAAAGAAAAATACCCATAACAAGGCAACTCGTATTAAAGTAGTTATCTAATCCTCTCGCATTCGAGAGAAATGTAGTGGAAGATTAGATGATGAAATATGTCATATGAGAGATCCACATGGCATTACCTTCTTCCTTGGACGGATTATAACCGTTCATGAAGTAAAGTCACATAGTGAGTTCCAGGAAATTGATGTTTCACAACGCTTCTGAATTTCGAACGCTCCCTTTAAAAACTAACCGATAGATCTATTTCTTTTAATTTCTTTTATTTTAGTTTAAGCATTATTTCATTTGTTCTTAGTTTTCATATATCGTTATTCTTTCATTATTTTCAAGGTTGTTAGAATATATCACCTGCAAATCATAGTCCAAATAGTATAGAGCTTCGAGTAGTCGTGGTAGTTGATCGGTGAATTCTCGAGATCTCCGTGGGATCGATATCTAGACTTAAATCCACTTTTGATTACTTGTTCATTTGTACACTCTGCGTAATCATGGATCAAAACCAGAAGAAATTTATCTAGTCTTAAGGAAACCATTTTTAATCAGATAATTGCAAAGAAATATAATTAACAAGTTTCATGGCATTATTAAGCCGGGATTGCACACAAATCTTTGGGTAATAGTGTCATAAATTTGTATAGGTCTTTGGTCCAAAGAACAAGCTTATATGCTGGTCGGGGATCAAAAGAATTAATTAGATCAATATTCTGATGAAAGAAGGAAATATTAATTTGGACATTTTTAAGAAAAACAACAAAAATAGTTTTTCAAGCACTGCATTAGTCACTAATTTTTTAACAAGCCATGTTGAAAATATTTGTTAGGTTTGGCTAATCCTATTAATGTGAGTATTCTTTTATTTCAGGAAAACCTTTAATGCATAAGAAACAGAATCCGACTTGGATTCTAGCAGATGACCGACTGAGAGAACGCTCGTGAGCTTAAGAAAGACAAAAAGAGCGAAACGCAGCCTGGCGGCGTAAGAGAGATACACGACTAAACAGAGGAACAGAGGGACAACCGGCTAAGACCCCATTATCGACACAATGGAGGATTGAGGCCTATTATTCAAGAAGAGTATTCGCGAATCGACAACTTACAAGTGGATGCAAACAATTTTGAACTAAAGCCACTCTTAATTACAATGGTTCAAGAACATCATTTGATCGGTCATCCTAATGTATCCAAAATGAACACCGAAGATTTCTCAGATGGCTAATACAGTAGTTTAATCCAGAGACTGTGAGGTGAGAAACCACATCTCTTCCCATTTTCGAGATATAGCAACCACATGGTATGAATCATTACCATAATGGATCTCATATCACTGGGAAGAGCTGCGTAGTTTACTTAGACAGATTTTTTCCTCCATCTCTCACTTCATAGAGACGAAGAGAGATAATTGTATTCCAACAAGGGGAAGATGAGAGCCTCGATGTAGCTTCTCGGGAAAGATTCAAAGATTGTCAAGAGGTGCCCAATGCATGAATAGACTTTGAAGACCCAGATGAACATGGTATCATGCTCGAATGATACATCCAAGGGTATTATCGATGCTTCATGTCAGGGTGCATTCGCCAAAGGTCAAGAGGCAGTGATCTGATAGAGGACTGAAAATGCAATATGAAAAGCTCCATCCAGTTTTCAAGAGGTAGTAGCGAGGAAAAGTGGTTCATGGAGTCGAGCAAGATGACACTATGGAAGCTGTTGATGCTATAATGCATAGGATGGACAAACAAGAGAGGAAGATACACACTGCTCATGAAATAGAAGCAGTAGAAAGATAATTGATGAGAAGAAGTGCTAATGAGGTTATAAAGAGAAGGTTTATATGCCAGAGCTGGCACGTGAACGAGCAAAGAAGCACGCTTCAAGCCAAATCCTAACCTCGCCCATACACTACCATCCAAAGACTGAGAACCATGTGAGAATTTCTCATATGGTGGAGGGGCATTACATGGCCCAAGGCAGTGGACATCATCCTCACAGATATATCAAGAGCCACCAAGGTTCCAAGAAGAAGAAGGGAGTGTGAGGGTAAAAACGAATACCGTGGTCGAGGAGGAACCCAACCATTCGAGGATCGATGCAAGTTGCGCTCATGGGGGATAACAAGAGGCTATTACAATTCCATGAACATAAACTATCTGACTTGGAAACTTTCAAGTCTGATACCCAGATGTTTCAAAAGAATGCTAGTGTTTCACTGAAAAATCTAGGGAGACAAGTAGGGGCAATCGTCTAAAAATGCCCAATCAATAAGTGGAACATTCCCAAAGGATATTCTAGAAGAACCCCCAAGACCCGATGTCAATCTGAATCAGAAATGGAAGGATTTGAGTAGCAACAGAAGACAGATAGAGAAATCGAAGAGATCGAGGCAGAGAAAGAAGAGTCCGAAAGAAAGCAGAAGAAATGTAAACATCAACAGATGAAAGCCAAGAAATGACCAGAAAAGAAGGAGTACCAGCCTATGCTCCTCGCAGTTAATTATCCCGCGCACCCGTAAGTCAAAAAGAGAAGAACAGTTTTCTAAATTCTTGAATATTTTCAAGAAAATAGAAATAAATATCCCATTTGCAAAGGTGATCGCTAAATGCCTTTATAAAAATTTTCAAGAGGGTGCGAGCAAGAAAAGAAAAGATACTCGAGGAGGGTATAGTTAACCCGGGATCGCTTCATGCAAAGGCCATTATTCAATAGAAGCTCCCCACAAAGATGAAAGACTCGCGCTTTCACTATTCCTCGTTCTAGGGAAATGTGAGTTCAAGAAAGCTTTATGTGACTCGAGCAAGTATAAATTTGATGCTCTATCAAAGGGTGCGTAGACTCGTCGGAAAATCAACTCAACAAAGAATTACTTTGGCGTATTATCGATAGGATTAATGGTACAACCGTAAGGCATTCGAAGATGTACTGGCCAAGGTCGGGAAATTCATTTTCCCAAGATTTTGTTATCATGCGACGTGATAAGATCCCCGTTCCTCTGTCGGAATATCTTCTTAGCAAATGTGGAGTCACTCGATCGACGCAGCGTAAAGGTGAACCGACACCTAGTCGGGAATGAAGCAAAGGTATTTAGTATTCATAGGAGTCTGTAACATCCTAATGTGTGAGGAAGACGCTTGTATGGTTGTAAAAAAGAAATAGCCTTCTCAATGATGAAGTGAATTCGATTGTATCATTCAAAACTCTATCAATGAAATTGAGATGAATTTCGCACTTTGAGAGTTTTGATTGTGAAGTTCCCGCCTTCAAATTTGTTTAACAATGAAACAAATTTCTCAAGTATAAATGAAAACAAATAAGATGAAGTGAGCAAATGCATTACAAAGAAACTCACGGGCGTGAAACTAGCGCAGAAGGGTTAATATTGAAGGAGTTCTGGCCATTTGAAATATGAGTTTTTATTTAAAAGAGAAAACCAATATCATATCGCACCGTGATTGACTAAAGTCGAAGAAACGTGGTTGCCAGTAATTTTGAGAAAATACAAGGAAGCACTGATCGGGTCAATTGAAGATCCAAAGGTATCACCCCTCTATTTGTACGCACAAAATATTGTTAAGATAATGCAAAACTTCCAATTGAGCATAAAAGGAGGCCGAACCTACCATGAAAGAAGTTGTCGAAGTTTTGAAATGGTTAAATGCGTTTTATATATGCTATCGCATGCCGGGTAAGCCTAAGACAGGGCTCCCAAGAAGCGGTGGATTCATCAAATCGAAATAAAAAGAATGAACTTATCTCTACAAGAACTGCGGATGTGATGGAGGGTTTGTATCGACTACAAAATTGAATATCGCAGTTCAAAAAGGATCATTTTCCCTACTCATTGATCAAATGCCGGATAGGTTAGCGGTGACACCCCCATTTTTGTTTTCGATGGATACTCCGGATATACAACAGCTATTGCACTCAAGATCAGAGAAACCACTTTACATGCCCATTTGGTACTTTTGCTTTTAGAAGAATGCCATTCGACCGTAATGCCCCCGTACCTTCCAAAGATGCATGATGTCTATATTTTCCGGGATGAAGTGTAAGAAGCTATGGAGATCTTCATGGATGATTTTACAAAGGTATGGATCCGCTTTGAACAATGTCAGATAATCGGGGATACGTGACTTCAAAGGCAGTAAAGACAAAATCTAGTCAATTGGGAAAATGCCATTTCATGGTTACAAGGGATTGTTCTGGGGCAATATGGTTTCGCATAGGCTTGAAGTAGACCAAGCAAAGGTTTTAATTATAAGAGACCTAATACAACCCACTACGCCAAAGGGAATCGAAGTTTCTAGACATGCCGATTTTGTGAAGATTTATCGTAGATTTCTCAAAAAATTGCCAGACCATTTGGCGTGTGATCATTGAGAAAGATAAGTAAGTTTTATTTTGATGAATCCCATTAAAGCATTTGAAGAAATCAAATCCATACTAGTGGAAGCTCCCATCATGGCAAAACCAGATTGGAACAGAGAATTTGAGATCATGTGTGATGCTAATGATTTTGCAATGGGAGCTGTATTGGAACAGAAAGAGGAAAAAGTATTCAAGGCCATCTACTATGCTAGCAAACCTTTAATGAAGCACAAGAAAATTACTCTACTAACGAAAAGGAGATAGTCAAGTACGTGTTTGCATGTGAAAAATTCAGGCCATATTTCGTGGTCCCATGTCATATACACACCGATCATGCAAAGAATTAAATATTTAATGGCAAAGAAGGAAGCAAAGCCAAGATTGATCAGGGTATTATTGTTGCAGAATTTGATTTAGAAATTAAAGACAAGAAGGGCAAAGTGGACAATGTGATAGCCGATCACTTGTCAAGAAAGTGGTGAGGAACCCACTATAAAAGAAAAAGGCAGAAATAGCGTAAAATTTTCCAGATGAGTCGTTATTTTAGCTTCGCCACTCCAATCACCCTCGGTATGTCGATATTGTGAATTTCTTTAGCTTCAGGAATTATGCCACGACCACTACCAAAGAGAGAAAAGGTTATTGACTCCGATAAAGAGTACTACATCCTGGGACGATCCATATTTATTTAAAAGAGGAGCTGATCCATTTATAAGGAGATGTGTACCAGAAAGAGCCAGCAAGATTTTACAAGAATGTCATGCATCACCTTATGGAGGACACTTTGTAGAGATAAAATGTAGCCCCACAAAATTCTCCGCCGTGATTTTGCATCGCCTACAATTTTTAAGGACTGCTTTCTGAATGGGTAAAGCTGCGGTGATCAATGCCAAAGAATGGAAATATTTAAATAAAACAGCTCTAAAGGTATCCCGTGGTAAATTGTTTGATGTATGGGGAATTGATTTTATGGGCCTTTTCCGTTGTCATTTTCAAATATATACATACTCCTAGCCAGGATTATGTATCAAATGGGTAGAAGCAGCAGCTTGTCCTAAGAATGATGCCAATACAGTTGTGGGGTTTTTACAAAGAAATATTCTTAGCATATTTGGGACACCCAGAACTATAATTAGTGATGGAGGAAGCCATTTTGCAAATAAGGTGTTTGACAAACTCATGAGCAGATATGGTATCAAACACATTATGAGTCGCCATCATCCTCAAAACAAACGGGCAAGCTCGAATTTCAAACAGAAATAAAGAAAATTTCGAAAAGACTGTGAGTTCTAGCAGAAAGATTGGTCTTTTGAAGCTCGAGGATTTATTATGGGCATACAGACAAATTTTAAAACTCCTTCATTGGATTGTCCCCCATACGTACTTGTCTGTCTTTGAAAACCATGTCACCTCTCGAACTAGAATACAAAGCCATGTGGGCCATCAAACAGCTGAACTTCGATTTCAAAATTGCAAAGGAAGAGAGACTTCTCCAACTGAATGAATTGGAAGAACTGAGAAACGAAGCCTATGACAATGCTAGAATATACAAAGACAAGACAAAGAAATGGCATGATCAAAGGATTCTGAGGAAAGAGTTCGTGAGTTTGGGATAAGGTCTTCATTGCTTAACTCAGATAAGATTATTTCCAGAATAGCCGGAATCAAATGGAGTGGACTATATACAGCTAGGTGTCGTAGTACTATCTTTTGGAGCAGAATACTCGTGGATCGATGCTCTGAAGAATTCAAGGTTAACGGGCAAAGACTCGAAACACTATCTCACAGGAGAAAGAACATAAAGAACTCCAGCTGGTGAATTGAAAGAGAGAAAGCTTATAAAACAGCTAGTCCAGCTAAGGACTCAAAATGGAGCAGCTCATGGGAGATGAAGAATCAAATGGCGCAGGTGAGAAGGAACAAACTCCAAGATTACCGTAGAACACTTCACGCATCGTAGCAAATCGAAAGGTAGGAGTACGCCCCTACATAGATTCTGCTGTGAAAAATTGAATAGAATACATTTTTTGAATTAATGCGGTGGGAATGATTAAAATGGATGCTAAGAATGTGCAAATTAATAAGAAGTGAAAAGTCGTTCATCATCAAATTTAGGGCAGCGCAGACTAAGTCGCGACAAGAAATTAGATGTCGCGATGTGGGTCGAGGTCGCAACTTAGCCGCATCAAGGAAGAACAGGACAAAGTCACGACCAGTGCTATGTCGCTGACATCAATCGAGGTCACACAGAACCGCGTAGGTCGCATAAAGAACCATTCCTTCAAAAAGAGGCGATGAGGGTTGCACAACTCAATTATTTCATAAAACACCGATGTCGCAAATCAGATGATAACTGTCTTCCCACAAGCATTTATGTCGCGACAAACAAGAATAGGTCGCGATAAGAGACAGCAGAGATGCCACCGAATAGCTTTTAATTGTGCTCCTACTTAATGATGAAGACACAACCGCAACCTTTAATTAAAGTCGCGACATGCGCAAATAAATGAAGTCATAAAGAGCCACAATAATAATCAATCGTGAATCGTTGGTGAAACTCCTCCACTACTCATCTCTTCAAGCAAATACAACCTTTCATCTTCGCATATTCTCTGGTTTTCCATTCTTGCAAACCCTAAACCAGAACTCTTCCTAAGAACCTTCCGATTTCTCTAAATGGCCGAACCTTCAACTCTCATCCCAAATTTGAGCGAAATCATGGAGGAGTATACTGCATCAAAGGAGAAGCATCCGAACTCCGGGAAGGGAGAACAGCCGTTTAACAACTGTGGTTCAACCGCCATAAAGCAACAGAGGAAGAAGGGAAAGGAAAAGCAACAAGAAGAAGAGGAAGACGAGTTCGTCTCAGAAGAAGCTTTCTCCGTCTGGAAAAAGCACTATGCTGGAAAGGGATTTGTAGGAGAAAGAGGTTTCAGCCAACTCATCTCACCGTTCAAGGAATTGATAGAGCAACGAGGGTGGGGAGAATTCTGCAAACATCAAAAGTCTGGTTATGCAGCAGTCGTCCGAGAATTTTACTCCAATCTGGTTGGGAGGAAAGAGAACTCGTTTGTCGTGAGGAAATCGGGTGCCTTATGGAGCAAAGACTATTAATGAGATGTATAGAGAAGGGACGTAAAATGGATCAAAATTAAGAAGCCGATGAACAACTCCTAACTATGAGAAGCTATAGAAAATTAACAGACGGTAAAGGGCAGTGGAAGAAAGGAAAAGGAGAGCAAAAGACCCTGAGCAGGGGAGATTTGACAGAGGAGGCAAAGGTGTGGTTCTATTTCTTATCATCTATTCTGGTCCCTACCAAGCACGTCTGCACAGTAAGAGAACAAGAAGCAATCCTTCTCTATGCCATACTGAAGGGATACAAGATTGATGTCAGAACGCTTATTGAAAATTTATAAATGAGGTATCAAGTGAAGGTAATAACGGAGCTTGATCCCTCACCCAGCCAGGAAACTATCACAAGGTTACGTATTAAATGGTGTGCAGTAACATGGGAAGTTAAGAAGAAGAATGCCCTAAATGTCACCACTCACTCGACGGAGTAAGTAAGGGGCCAAAGAATCAAAAGAAAAATAGTAGAAACAGATTCAAAAGATGAAATGAAAATGCAACATAGGAAGAGACACTTTTCAAGCAGAAAGCAGGAGAAGAAAATCTAGAAGCACATCAAGAAGGGGATACTTTTATGTTTCCAGAGGATAGAGAGCAAGAAGATAGAAGCCCCATAGATTTCTCAACTCCACTGGCCAGCTCTCCCCCAATAAGGAACAGTAGTTTCAGAGAACCTGGAGAAAGCTCAAGGGGAGCCCAGGGCAGTAATCAAATAATGGAAATGCTCAGTTCAATTCAAAAGAGCATGGAAGAAAGAGAAGAGAAATGGAACCTCCAGCAAAAGTTTAGAGAAGAGGTTTATGAAAAAGAATTGAAGAGAAGGGTGATACATTAGGAAGAAGAGATGAACAGAAGAGAAGAAGTACATGAAGCTGAGATGAAAGAAGAGATCAACAATGGGAAGAAGAGATGAGCAGAAAGGAGGAGCATATAAAAAAGATCCTGGAGCAGCAAGAGGAGAAATTTAAAAAGGAAATGGAAGAAAGAGATCAAGATCTATCAAGAAGCAAGCTAAGCCATGAATCATTCTACAACAATCAGTATGATCACATTCTCAACTTCAAACTCATAAAGAATGTGATGCGTGATCAAGAAGTAAAGACTGGCGAGCGTATCAAGGGATTCGTTCCTATATTACTTCAATGTTCAAGGATTTTGAAAGAAGACGGCGACAAGAGATCAAGAGCTCGATGATAAGGATGCCTAAGGTAAGAAAGTTCGCTTGAAATTTGGATTTGATTAACAACAATCTTTCCAAATTTAGAAGTCATGACTAAAATGGAACGCATAACCCAACATTAATCGGGCACGAGACAGATGATCTTTAATAAAAAGATTGATCTCACAAATGAATTGATCCTCAAGAGATTTAGCGGTAATGTCGCTAAGAAGAAGAGAACATAAATGAAACGGTCGCAATCTAACCAATTATTACCTGATCCGGATCCTAAACATCTTTACCTTCATCAAAAAGAAAAATATCTTCAGTCCGATTTGGTCTCTTTCCTTCCCGAATTGTCGTTTCAACCGTTGCATTACATCAAGTAAATAAAACAAGAAAATTTGTGAAAAAGTGAAATGTTTGTTTGCTATAGTTAGCTTCGTGTCATTTTCTTTTGCTTGACTTGTTGGGAAAATAACATTGAGATTTAGTTCAAGAATGAAACGTTGAAATGTCATAATCGAACTGGTTAAAGTAGTTTGACTAGAGATGCCAAATTTGAACACAAATAAGTGCAAATCAGGGCAAGATGAATAAAGAATCAATTAGGAACATTTAATGCTCATGATTCATTAGTTTGAAAAAAATTGGAAAATTGTTGTTGGGTCGATAGAACAAAATACTTGTTTAAAATAATGTAAGTATACGTTGAATAAGGCGTCTTGAAGAAATAATACACATTGGTCAACAAAACTTATGAAACTTTTGAGAGGAATTAGGAACATCTTCTCAAATTCTGATTTAGATCCACGGCCCTAGAACTTGTTTGATTATTGATCGAGTAAATCTAGGTGAAAACAACCAAATGTGAAATGATAAGAGGCCATCCTTGGCAGCTTGAGCCTTTTTCAGCCCACCCTCAAAATATGCTTAAAGCGATATTCTCTAATTCCCGATTTGAGCCAAAGCCTTAGTTCTTCAACAAACAAATAATTGAAAACTCGAAATTCCCTTCCTTGCAATAAACCTGCAGCAAAGAACCCAAATTATCCAGTTTCCAGTTCAGAAGTTTAGTATAAAAAGGAAGAACAAGTCTGGGTGTTAATATTCCCGCATTTTGACAAGAAGGGTTTGAAGAAGTAGTAGCGTGGCCAGGAAATAAGGAATGTTTGTCTTTGTGGCCTATTTCCTGAACAATTAAGTCAGAGGGGTGTTTGAATACCCAGCACCCTAATGCCAACCGGTATGGAGTTGCTAGCCAAAGTTCTCTAAGAGTAATAGAAAGCCTAAGAAGACAAACATTGCACTATTCCAAATCATAGAGAAGTGGAAGTGCAAAGAGTTAAAGAACAAAGAATCGCCAAATCAGTACATATGGAAAGGAGATTCCATAAAAGAATTCAAAAAAGAGGGAATCCAGCCCAGATTAAGGAGAATCGTAAAGGAACAAAGAAGAAAAAGGAAGAAGCCGAGGCAACAATGTAGAGACAAGATGGAAAATCGGGTAATTTACAACCCAACATTTCCATTATCTACCCAATTACTTCCAGGCCCAACATTACAAGCCCGAAAGACTCCTGTCGATTAAGGTTGAATTTACCTACATTAAAGGAGATCAATATGAAAACAAGCATACGGGACTTTGATAAACAACCTAAGAAAACTTTTAAGATCAACTAAGTTCACCAGAAGTTGAAAGGATTACGGACCGACACACACTATTCGTGACGGTTAAATAAACTGCTTAAAATACATTAGTTTATCAAGAAATTTTGTGATAGAAGTACACTGAAGCATAGTTCTTGCATCAAACTCGAAATTTGAAATAATAGTGATATTCTAATTCCATATCGAAGGGTGGAATGAGAAAGAATGTGGAATAAATCAGAAAAAATGTCCTTAAAAATTTTCTAAGCTTATTTGTTCAGGGACAAACAATTTTTCTTTCTTTGCTCGGGACAAGCAAAATTTTAAGTTCGGGGGGGAATTTGATGAGTCCAAAACTATGAGATTTTTAATACATTTTATGAGTTTATAATGAGAATAATGATGAATTGTTTGCAGAAAACTGACATAATTGAATCAATTCCACTTGCGTGAAAATACGCAGAATCAAATTTTAGGAAAAATCATAAGAAATCAACTCGCGCTAATTTAAGTCAAATCGAACTGTTTCGACAGAAGCGTGCCTAAAGAATTCCAAGTCAATACCTCAACAAATTTGGCTTTCTTGAAGAAGAAATCAAGAGTGAATAAGTGAAGTCGTGACTCCGCAGTAAGGAAGTTGAGACAAAATATGACTCGTCAAAATAAAGTAGCGCCAAATGGTTAAGTTCAGCCGCCGCGATATCATTGCGACGCCGCGACACCAAACGGAGATAAATGAAGTCAAAGATAACCATGAGGTCGGCAAGGAGCCGACTACAAAGCCACAAGAACAACCTTCTCAAGTAAAGAAGTCGCACCATCTTAAAAGAAAGGACTTGATGTCGCGACTTTGACAGTAATGAAGAATAACACCAAGGTCGCAACATAAACTCCAAATCAGATGACCAGGAACTAATGAAGAAGCATACAAGATGTCACGACACCATTTCGAGGTCGCGACATAATTGAAAGCTTAGCAGTAGACATGGAGGTCGTGACACTAATTAGAAGTTGCAACAAACGATTTTCAAAGGTATCGAACATGTAATCGCTACGCTAGAAATCGTGATAGAGACATCAAACATCAATCAAGATGCCGCGACGTCTTAGTTGTAGCGACATCGGGCTTTGAAGTAGCGTGAAGTCGCGACGCTTTTTAGTAGTCGCGACATCGCCATAATGAAAGAAGGGTCACGACGCCCTTCAAAGGGTCGCAGATCCAAGGTAAGGATTATGGTCGCGACTTCTATTAGTAGTCGCGACATCACCAGAAAGAATGGAGGTCGCGACATCATTTAGCCAAGCGCGACATCATACCCAAGAGATGTCAAGACAAGTCACGGCAATAGTAAAACTTCCATTTACATCAAAAGAGCCCATAAGCATAACATCAAGTCACGACGTATGATTGAAGTAGAATAATTTCAAGAGCTCACAAGGCGTAAAGGAGATGTCGCGTGACGTCATTCAAATTGCCGCGACATCGCATCCAAAGGGTAAAGGCAAGTTGCAATCGATAAAAAGCTTCGCTACGTAAGAACAAAAACGGCGTCGCTGACGTATGATTGAGGTCGCGACCTCAAAAGATATCACGCAATTGTAAAGATGAAGTCGCCGACATCGTATCGTACCTCAATAAGGTAATGCAGTTGAAGTCCCGACGCGGAAAGAGAGGTTGCGACATCAGCGTCAAGGTCGCTACAAACAAATGGAGTCGCATATGAACAAACAATGGGCCGCTTATTTTGAAATCCACAAATAGGCATCGGTTAGGGCCCAACTTCCAAACCCTATAAATACGTAGCCGCTACCGAAAGCAGCTGCGCCTCGGGCGGCCCGTAAAGAAGTCCTGGTAGCCGGGCGCTCGTAGTTTAATTTTTTTCTTGTTTTGCCGTTATTTTTAGATTAGATTAGAGTAGATTGTTATTTCTTTTGAATTCTGATCCGGGATGATAGTTGTTGAAGTCAAGCCAATGCACGTTAATTTCTTCAATTATCGCTCGGTTCGCTTGAAGTCCAACAAATTTGGAATTCAAACTTCCAGCCGATCTGGGCCAGAGTTCTTTTAATCGGATGAGCCACCGCGTTAGTGTAATGTAGAAGTAATTTTGAAACCCGCCGCTGAATTTACGCCGTTGTTAGAATTTATCTTTTCTCAAGGTAAATTTATCATAGTCCATCAACTTCGATTTCAATCTACTAGCTGGTTTTGTTTTATTATTGTATCTCGATCCAAATATTAGTGTCCTTATACCTGTATTAGGATTTTGTTTCATGTTTGATTTTTGTGAGGCCTCGAGGACACGTAGAAGGCATTCCCGAGAGTTTTGAACAATATCCAAGAGTATGCGAACCTACACATTGGGATCTAATGGCTCAGAAATTCTAATAGATAAATCTTCTTCTCACTAAAACCGAGAATGAGTTGGAATGACTTATCAATTAAAATGAGCAGAGAGTTCGCTCATTCGAATAAAGAAGTTCAATCCCGTGTTGGCAAGGATCTAATCATGGAAAGAATAAATTGTTCCACCTTCGAGGATGAGAAAACCAAGATAAAGGTAAACCAATGTTTAGCCTATGTCTTAGAGCCAAGGTTTCATACCATGTTCAAAGAAGTATTGAAAAAGAAAAATACCCAGAACAAGGCAACTCAGATTAAAAGTAGTTATCTAATCCTCTGCATTCGAGATAAACAGAAGATTAGATGATGAAATATGTCATTAAGGAGAGATCCACATGGCATTACCTTCCTCGACGGGATTATAACCAAGTTCATGAAGTAAAGCCACATAGTAGTCACAGAATTGATGTTTCACAACAATTGAATTTTTCAATGCCCTTTAAAACTAACTGATAGATCTATTTCTTTTAATTTCTTTTATTTTAGTTTAAGCATTATTTACTTGTTCTAGCTTACATATCGTTATTCTTTCATTATTTTCAAGGTTACTAGAATATATCACGCAAATCATAGTCCAAATAGTATGAGTTTGAGTAGTCAGGGTAGTTGATTGTGAATTCTTGATATCTCGTGGGATCGAGTATCCGACTTAAATCCACTTTATTACTTGTTCGACCGTACTTGTAGAATCATGGATCAAAACCGAAGAAATTTATCTAGTCTTAAGGAAAACCATTTTTAATCGCAAGATAATTGCAAAGAAATATAATTAACAAGTTTCACGGCATATTTGGCTGGGATTAGACAATAGTCCTTGGGTAATAGTGTCATAAATTTGTATAGGTCTTTAACAAGTTTTGCTCATTCATGTACCAGCCTCTTATTTTCTAAGAACCTTCTTCTGTAACCTCATCATTTTCTTCTCATCGATTCTTTTCCTCTTTGCTTCTATTTCATGAAGCGTGTGTGTCTTTCTCTCTTGTTTGTCCATCTATGCACTTCATAAATTTATCTAGTGGTGTATAAAAACCAGCTCCGTGACCCCTTTTCCTCTATTACTACCTCTTGAAAACTCAGATGGAGCTTTCATATTGTATTTTTCCAGGTCCTCTATCAGATCTCTTGCCTCTTCAGCACTTTTTCGCTTGAATGCTCCATAGCATGAAGCATCGATAATACCCTTGGATGTATCGGTCGAGCATGATACCTTATATCCGTCTGGGTCTTCAAGTCTATTGCATGCGTGGGCACCTCTTGGCGTGATCTTTTGAATCTTTCCCAGAGCTACCTCTGAGGCTCTCATCTTCCCATGATTTGGAACTCTGAAATTATCTCTCTTCGTCTCTCTTAAGTGAGAGATGGAGGAGAAAAAATCTGCCCTAAGTAAGCTTCTGAGCTCTTCCCAGTATCAACGGTCATATGGTAATGATTCATACCATGTGTTTGTATAACTCTGAAAAATTAGAAGATATGTAGTTTATCACCTTTGGTCTCATACTTAGTTCGACTTCCTTGTATTAGCCATCTTGAGAAATCTTCAGTGTTCATTTGGATAT